>JAQQSO010004035.1:0-13101 GCA_028658305.1 Pachyuromys duprasi | reverse complement strand
AGAGGATTGTTTTGGAGATTCTGGGTTTTTTTTTCTCCATATGAAGTTGAGTATTTTTATTTCAAGGTCTGTGAAGAATTGTGAAAGTATTTTGATGGGCATTGCATTGAATCTGTAGATTGCTTTTGGCAATATGGTCATTTTCACTATGTTAATCCTACCAATCCATGAGCATGGGAGGTCTTTCTAAGATCTTCTTCACTTTCTTTCTTCAGAGATTTGAAATTTTTTTCATATAGGTCTTTCACTTGCTTGGTTAGAGTCACCCCAAGGTACTTTATGTTATTAGTGGCTATTGTGAAGGGTGTTGTTTCCCTAATTTCCTTTTCAGTGAGCCCTTTTGTCTTTGGTGTACAGGAGGGCTTCTGATTTTTTTTTGAGTTGATTTTGTATCCAGCTACTTTACTGAAGGTGTTTATCAGCTGAATTTTATCTGGTTGAATTTTTGAGGTCACTCATGTATATTATCATATCATCTGCAAATAGTGATACTTTGACTTCTTCCTTTCCGTTTTGTATCCCCTTGATCTTCTTTAGTTGTCTTATTGCTCTTCCTTATTGCTCCTGATTCTGTTTTCATGCCTCGCACTATTTCCTTCATCTGTTTGAATGTGGATTCCTGTCTCTTTATTATGCTCTGTATTTTTTGTTCATTTCCTCTCTATCTGCCACCAATTGTGCCTGTACTTGTGCCTCTATTTGTTTTGCTATACTTGCCTATGTTTTTTTGAGAGCTTTGTTCATTTTCGCTTTATTTGCCTCCATTTGTGTAGCTATTTATTTGAGAAAGTTGTTTGTTTCCTCTTTATATGCCTTTAATAACTGGATAAGGATAGCTTTAAAGTCATTTTCCTGTGTTTCTGATGAATTGGAGTATTCATTGATTTGAGGGGTTGCTGATGGAACCAAGATATCCTGATTTTTGTTGGGTGTGTTCTTATGCCGACTTCTAGCTATTTCTTTATCTGTAACCTTCACTGTTTGTTCCTGAATTCTGTTCTTCATACTGGTCTGTCTTTCTCTTGGTATTATGAGAGAGGTCACATGGTTCGAGAGTGTATGTGGGTGTTTCAGCAGTACCTAAGGGAGGAATAGCCCCTGGTACAGAATCGCCATTGCAGAGGGGGAAGTTTGCCTGTGTGCAAGGAAGGGTGTCTTGAAGGACAGAATGTTAGAAAGTGTAGATGCTTGGAATGTGTGGGGTGGGGTGCAGGAACTGGAGGGGTGCGGGTACTAGCACTGTTCGCAGGCATAGTTTGTGTGCTTAATGTGCCTGCTCTGATTACCTGAAGGACTCAGTGGTCTATAGTCCTGTCATACCGTGGTTCTGGTATTCAGATCTGTCTGGATTCTATGAGTTGATTGCCTGGACTTCACTGGTATGAGAATGGGTTTCAATGTTGATAATGCTGTCCCCAAGATCCCTATGTTGTTACAGACATTGGAGGCTAGTTTTGCCTTCCACTAAGAGTCCAGCCACCACGGTAGAACTAGGAGGCCGATGGCACAGATGCCTTCTGGTAAGCCCTGGGGAGTTGAGGGCCTGGTTGGCCTGCTGCAGCCACCAGTACTGCACTCTGTGCTAGGAGCTGTGGGAACTGCCTACCAGGCAAGGTGCCTCCACCTCTGCCAAGGAGGGGGAAGGGAGACCTGTCATGTGGAAACGATAGGGATTTAGTATTCTCTGTCTCAAATCTCAAGCAGGGTGTTCTGTGCTAGGAGCAGCCAGCATGGTGCTCTGTGCTACAAGCTGAATATACTGTGGGTCACCTCTGCTGCCTCCACTGCTGTGTCCGCCCATTAAAGGGGAAGTGCTTGGGAACTGAATCCCCAGAAGCCCTTGGAGAAGTCCGAGGTTGATCTGTATCCTACTACTCTCAGTTCAGGGTTTGTCTCCTTTCTCCCCAGAAGCTTCAATGTCATTGTTCTGGGTTCAGTTCCCCCTCCACTCACCAATTTCAGAGTTTCAGCCCCTCTGCCCCTCAGATATGGTATGCGCTGGTCGCTGCCATCTTGGATTTCCCAAACATTTTTCTTGACACTGAGGAGTCAGTAGGAAATAAGCAAATGTTTTACTTCTAGGAAGGCAAACCAGTATTTAGACCCTCTAAATGTACAAAATCTAATGCTATATTCTAGTACAGAAACCAAACACACAGAGATATTATGAGAGTGTTAAATAATAACACAAAGTTGGTAAAAGAATAAAAATATGGACAGGATGCTTTAGAGGTACTAAGATCTACACTGAAAGTGACAAGGTATCTAGGGGAAAATGCCCAAAGTTAGTAAATGGGATTCCCAGAAAACTTTATGTCAACTGTCCAGAACCATGGTTATGTCCAGTGGGTTGTCAGGGTATCCCACAATGTTATGTGTATTTTCCTGTTACAATCTGGAATGTAAGTATGTGGAAATTATTTTTTAATTAATTTATTATTTTATTTATTACAATTTATTCACTTTGTATCCCAGCTGTAGTCTCCCCCCTCATCTCCCAATCTCACCTTTTCTCCCTCTTTTCCTCCCATTCCTCTCTCTCTCAGTCCACTGATGGGGGAGTCCTCCTCCCCTTCCATCTGACCATAACGTATCAGATCTCATCAGCACTGTCTTCCTCTGTGACCTGGTAAGGCTGCTCCCCCCTCAGGTGAAGATGATCAAGGATCCAGCCACTGAGTTCATGACAGAGACAGCTCCTGTCCCTCTTATTAGGAAGCCCACTTGGACACTGAACTGCCATGGGCTATATCTGTGCAGGGTTTCAAGGTTATCTCCATATGCAGTCCTTGGTTGGAGTGTCAGTCTCAGAAAAGACCCCTGTGTCCAGATTTTTTGGTTCTGTTGCTCTCCTTGGGGAGCTTCTGTCCCCTCCAGGTCTTTCTGTATGCCCCTATTTTCATAATATTCCCTGCACTCTGCCCAAAGTTTGGCTATGAGTCTCAGCATCTGCTTCAAATACTCTGCTGGGTAGAGTCTTTCAGAGGCTCCTGTACTGTTTCCTGATTTCTCCCTCTTCTGATGTCTATTCCGTTTGCCTTTCTGAATGAGGATTGATCATCTTACCCAGGGTCCTCCTTCTTGCTCAACTTCTTTAGGTGTACAGATTATTTATTATTTACCTGATATGTAAGGTTGACTAACCATCCTCTATTTTTGTTTGCTTAATGGGTTGCATCACAGATTTGAAGATATGTTTTCCCTTTTGCAAATACAACCTGCATGCTAAACAAAAAGGCCAAGGAGAGAAACTGGAACATAATAAGACTTTCATACAGAATCACTAGCCATTCATTTGTGTATATGTGGCAAGTTTTATTATGTAATGGCAGAGTTGAACAGATTCAAGTATTCATAATGGAGAGTATATGACCTGTAGTGCTTAAAATAGTTATTCTCTAGCTCAATACAGAAGACAGAAAAAGAGCAGGAGGAAAAAAAGGAGGCTGAGAAAGAAGGGGAGGAAGAGGAGGAAGGAGAAAAACTTTTTGTTTGCTCAATCAGGTTTCTGCCAGCATTGGTATCCTATATCCTTCACCACAGGAGGCTTAATTGTAGCAAGGGTACAAGTGTTAAAAGGTGAGTAACAGTCTTAGACCCATGTTTCCCCCACATTTGATATATCCATGCACCTTTAGACAGTTGTTTTGCTACCCACATCATTCTAGTAAATGAGTCAAGCACCAAATTGCTGTAAGGAGTTCCAAGGGAACAGTTTGAAAACAAGGCTTTCTGACCCATACTTCATGAAAATGTATGATGTGAATCACTCTTAGGTAGAAGTGCACTGTGCTGGCTCCTCATTTTAGCTTTGAAAAACAGATAGTTTTGTGTGTAGGAGGATTTTGCCTTCCCAACCAGATCAACAAGCTGTGACATTGTGTTTATTTTACTCTCTGGAAATGCTCAAAGGAAAGGGGTCTCAAAAATTTCTAAGCTGGTGTCTGAATATCTCTGTCTACACACACACACACACACACACACATACTCATGTAAAATATGTATATCTTTTTTCACAGATACTGTCTGAGGGCCCATGGAGAACAATTGCTTCAGTTTCCCTAAGACTGCTTAGATAAGCTCACTATTCAGCAACTACAAGGGCTGTTTACTTCTGGCAAGCCAGTCTCTACTCCCTCCTTACTGCGGCTTGATACAATACTGATGGGATTTCCCTGGATAATTCCTCCCCTCACCATTTAACCCAAGACATATAAAAGTGATCTACCTTTGTAGTTTTGAGAGAAGAGAATTCATTTAGAAAAGTGTCAAGAACATAAAAACTCAGTCACTAAATGATTACTGACATTAACTCTCACAGGCTCAAAGAAATCCTATATTCCACAAGTTTTCTCAACATGTGTATATATTTTAGAAAAGGTATACATATTCTGACATGATCAAATAATTGATTCTGAGTAGTGAATAATTTCACACCAAATGCAAAAGAAAATAACAGGAATAAAGAAAATAAACCACACTGTAATTTTCTGGTAGTTTACCAAGAATATGCTACTAATTGGTGTTGAGAGATGCTTATGTGTTCTTTATGAAAGACACCTCATTTTAATTTTCTTGATTGTTAGAAAATTAAATAGAAATATTTTGCAATATATTGTGAATAAGATCTGAAATGTCCCTCACAGGTTCATGTTTTTAATTCTTCTACTTCCAACTTTCCGCACAGTTTTGAAGGGTATGAAGGTGCCTTTAGGAGTAGGGTGAGGCTAGCCAATATAAGTCACTTTTGTGAACCTTTGAAGATAACAGCTGTTCCTGGTACTGGCTATAGATTCTTCTTCCTGATCCCCCAAGGCCGAGTAACTCATAATAGGCCTTCATACTCTAAGATAACAGCTGTTTTCTCCACCATGTCTTACCTGCCATGATGGATGTAAATATCTCTGAAACCATGAGCCAAAATTAACTCTAGCACTGGTAGTGTTTGGTAGTGTTTCTATGAAGTATTTTGGTCATAGCAACATGAAACTAAGAGTTGGGCAGAACTGACCTCTCAATACATGTACATCACATCCCTGTGCATTGCTATAATAGGATAAGAATTATGGAAAATAGAGAAGTACTTTTTATAGAAAGAGTTTGGGAAATATGGTCTTTCTAAAATTAATGCTGAAATTTAATTTCCAGGCCAACAGTATTGTGTTGAATCTCCCAAGGGTAGTTAGGTCTTCCTTCTTAAATAGGATTATTTATAAAACAAGAGTTGTTTACAGTTTAGATTTCCTATTTTTCTTATGTTCCTTCTGCCATGTGAAGAAACCTAGATGATATTATCATGAAAAACAGGATTGCACACTAATTTAGACTTAAACGGTTTCAGGATTAATGATAAATTAGGTTCTCTTATTAGTAAAATATTCAGTCTCCTATATTCATGTATGGAGACAGAAAGTTTAGGGAAAACTTAGCTAATAGAATATACATCTTCAGGCTACTCAACCTAGCACCTCTGTTGAAATAAGCCTGAAACCATCTCCAACTTCTGCAAGCTCATTCCACTCTAAAACACGCACGTGCACACACACACACACACTCATATACACACACTATTCCTATAATTAGTTCAGGTACTTGGGAACTGGCACTGATCTAGACTAGGTATCATGAACATTGATGTTCCCCTCCCGCCAAATAAATAAATACATGCTAGATCTTACTAAAGCCAATAGCAAATCATGAAGAGTTTCATAATAGGGACTAGAGATGTCACTCTGCTTTTTAAGAGTGTGTACTACTTTTCCAAAGGACCTTAGTGTAGGTACTACCATCCATGCCAGTCAGCTCAAACCACCTGTAAGTCCAGCTACAGAACATCTGACACCCTCTTCTTCAACCTATGTGTACATGAACATAACCCACATATGTGCACATGGATGCACATAATTTTAAAAACTTTAAAACAACAGTGAAAATTATAAGACAAGATGTAGGCCAAAATATCTGCCACGTAGAAGCCACTGTTGTTCTGCTTTCCGAACAACCACACACAAACTTGTACTGGACCGTAGCATTTGTTCTTGTAATTCAGAGGGCACTTCTTTTGGTGTGACATGAGCTGAAAAGCAAAAGCCAGGTTCTAGAAGTTTCTGTCTTCAACCTCGGTTTTTCTCTACAACTTTTGGATTTTGGTTTCTAGTGTTCCCACTTACATAGAAGTTATTCCTAGACTCAGACTCAGCCCAGCCTTCATCAGCTGCTTGGCTAACTGGCAAGTCTGAGTGCAGAGAGGAAAAGTGGAAAAGCTTTTGTTGGCACCACTCAGTAAACCTTTACTAAATGTCTAACACATGGAGAGTGCCTGCATCCCAGACATAAAAGACACAATGAATTTGGCTTCATTCCATTGTAGTCTTGTTTAAAGAAAACTGAAATACAGAATACAGTTTGTCCAGTGACACAATGTGCTTTGTCTTTTGCAGTGTTCAGATTCAACATAATCTAAGCTAGATCCCTTCTTCTTTCCTGTTTCTCATGATTCTCAGCAAATGCTTGAGAGATCATTTCTAATTGACATGTATTTTCCTGGCAGTAAGATCATCTGGCACACATATTTCCAACAATTCTCAAAGAAGTAAATAAATAAACAAGTAGACTGGCCCTTGTAGGACAGACTGTGGGTGGCCACTCTGATGTTAGTTTCCAGAGCAGAGTACAGACACTCATGCATGGCAAAGTCCCAAACAGCTAATTAATCACACTTAGAATTCAGATGTTCTTTTAATCTTCTTGGCAGGGAAGTACAGCATTGTGACATACAAACTGTGTTACGCCCAAGTCTGGGGGAGGCACTGGACACATATAAAAGCAAAAGAGACTGTAAAGCTGCAGCAGCAATGAAGCCTAGCTGCCTTTTGTGCTGACCATAGATTCTGATTCACATGCATGCCCTCTGTACAGGCTCCATTGTTGTAATAAATGCAGCTGGGTAAATGCAAACACATCATAACCTCTGATGCAAAGCCAAGGAACAACTGCATCACTTGTCAAAAGTTGGCTGCCTACCCAGCAGTAAAATATTCACAGGCAAACTGTATATGAAGAACACCTGAATTCTTGGGAACACATCATTCATCCCTTTTTTTCTTTTAAAATAAAGAATTTTTTTCCCTGTGGTTTAATGCCTATTTATAGGCTGTTAATTATGGGAGAAGCTGTTCAGATGAAGCCAAGCTTTCTCGTGTAGAATGATCAGAGGAGTGCCACAAGGGCTAAACACATGTCATTTGCCACCAGCCTGGACCTGTTTATTGTGTTGTATACACTTTCAGACTGATGTTAATTGGGGAAGCACTCACATTCACAAAACTGTGCTTTGTTTTGTACACAACTGCTACCAATAATAAACAGTGGGTGGCTATACTCCTCACATCCCTGTAGGAAGATGCCCTTCCTTCCATTTGTTTCCTATTTGCTCTAAATCTAGAACTTCTGCCATCATTGGGTATATTATTGGAGCTATTTAAAATTACTTCCTTTTAAAGAATTCAAGAGATGTATTGATTCAGACAACCTCCTCTAAGAGACAGTGACAAGCCTCACAGATAGTTTCATAGTTCACATCAAAACACTCCTATCTTCTACAGACAACTCACAGAAGCCATACTTTAAATCTTAAAGAAAAACAGCACAACACTACTTAAACCTTAAGAAGTTGGCAAACAGCACATGTCCATGAATTCGGAAATTTTCCACCTACTCTTTAACAAACAGAATGATTAAATAGTGAGGAGTGTCATGAAAAATATTGTAGAGGTCAAAGGAAATCAGAAAGTGCAAGAATGTCTAACACAGTCCTAATGTCAAGAACTCATGGTTATATATGGTTTCTGGTACATTCTACATATGAAAAACAAAGAAAATAAGAGCTGATTGGATTAAACAAAAATTCCAGGAATTATTTTCTCACTTTAAAAATAAAGCCTTGATAAAGGAAAGGGCATTTTTTTTTGACAGAGACAGGCATACATTGTGATTGCAACATAGGAAGACATTGTGGGTTTCATTGGAGGAAAAGCCAGAATCTTGCCTCTGTCTTAGTTAATTTTCTGTTGCTGTGATAAAACACCACGACCAAGGCAACATATAGAAGTATGGGTATATTTGGGCTTATAATTTCAGAGGGTTAGAATCTATGCTGTCAGGCGGACGTAGCAGGCAGGTAGGGTGGCTTCAGCAGGATGGAAGAGCTCGCGTTTGAACCACCAACACAAAGCTGAGGGCAAACTACAAGCAGGGTTAGGCCTTGAATCCTCAAAACCTACCACCAGTGACATGCTTTCTCCAGGAAGGCCACACCTCTTGGGTCTTCTAGCACCATAAACTTGTAATCACACGTTCATGTGCCCCAGCTTTTGGGAGACATTCTCATTAAAAACACTACTGCCTTCATAATTTTTCTACTTCTCTCTGTGCTGCAAACTACAAACCATCACCTTGTACCTAGAAATGGCATTAAACCCACCATGATTCCTTTCCCTTGGGTCCTCCTTATTTCAGTGTCCTAATCTTTAAAACAAAAATATGATTTTACCTCTTGATTTAAATCCATCAGAGGCATGTAAATGTGTTAGTGCAAAATCAAAACCTTCCTCCATGTTCACCCCTGTGTAGTCCCAAGTTTTCTTCACTTTCAGTTCTTCTTACCGGCTCCACTCCAGGCCCTGGAAAGGCGCTCCTCTTGCCATGTATTGTTTTGCCACCTTGACACAAGCTTGTGTCACAAAGGAAAATGCCTGGATCAGACTGATTTGTGTACAAGTGTGTGGGCACATTTTCTAGGTTGACAGATATGAGATGGATCAATTAACCATGGTAAGGCTTGTCACTGATACTCAGCAGACTTTGAAAAACTAGTGTCTTGGAATTACACATATAGTATAAGCATTCACATCTCTACTTACGTAATGGCTTCAGCAAACCTCTTGATTTGTTCTACACTTGAACAGCATAGATGAGTACTGTTAGAGCCTATAAAATCCCATTACCCTATTCATTGGCCAAGTGCATAAGACATCATTGAAAACAGGATTTAAGTAAATGAATGATGTTCAACATTTGAAGCTTGTTATTTGATAAAGTTTAGACATGATGGTTTATGTATTTGGATTTGATAACTATAGGCCATGAAAATTCTCAGTTTTTGTCATTTGCAGCAGCATGTATTATTCCATGTAGTCAGCTGTAACCAACAAAAACAACAACAACAAAAATCCTATGGCTTATTTCCGTGATGATACAACTGGAATGACAGCTTACAAGATGATTTAACAACCTCTGTTAAATTGTAGTTTTGTTAAATTTATTATTTAAAGTATGTTTTTAAATTAATTGATTTTTAGTTCAATTTACATCCTGGTTGTAGCCCCATCCGTTCTCCTGTTACAGTCTCATTCTCTACCCCTCCTCCTTCACCATTTTTCTATTCCTCAGCTGTAGGAACTTGCTATGGCCTGGCCCAACAGATAGCACAGATCACCAGGCTATATTAATTATTTTTATTTCTGAGTTCTCTGCATAGAAGGACAAGTTTTTGTTTTGTTTTGTTATGTTTTGTTTTGTTTTGTCCTGTGTGCTTAGCATTCCTGCTTTCTTTGGAAATCTGTAGCCTCAAGGAGGACCTTCCAGCTATGTTCCCATATCATCACAGCAATAGCAGTCATAACAGAGACACCCCCATAGCATCCATGCTATTACTGCACAGTGGACACACATTCCCTTCCTGACTCGTAGCTGAGGAAGATTATTCTCATGCATCAGCCTCCTTTGCATATTCTCACACTATGAAAAATCAAGGAAGAACTTAGGCTGAGAACAGCATATAAACACTACATTTTTCAGAAGCCACTTCTTTAAAGATTTAGAATATTGTCAATGTGAAACAGATATTATTTTCATTTCATATCATCATCCATTATTCCCTTAATTATATTAAGAAAATTTACTGATAGAATATTGAAAATAGAAAAAGGAAAAGAGGAGGGGGTATATAATTTCTTTTTTTTAAAATTTATTTATTTTTATTTCAATCACAGGTTAGGTACTTTGAATCCCAGGCGTAGCCTCCTCTCCCATTCCCTCCTACCCTCCCACCTTCTTCCCTGCCCCCTCCAAGTCCACCAACAGGGGAGGACCTCCTTCCCTTCCATCCAACCCCAGCTTATCCTGTCTCCTCAGGGCTGCCTGCAAAGTCCTCCCCTGGGATCTAGCCAGTCTGTCACTCCCTGGCTTATATGGGGGAGGGTCAAAGAGTCAGCCATCAAGATCATGATTGAAACAGTCCCTGTTTCCCTGAATAGGGTCTTCAGCCCTACACCAAGTTATCATGGGCCCCATCTGTGCGGGGGTTCCAGTCCACATCCACACATGGTCCTTGATTGTAGAAACCGTCTCTTACAAGACCCCTGTGCCCTGCTCAGTATATAATTTCTTATACAATATACCTCACATGTAAAATAACTGATTGTCAGCTATAAGAACTTAAAATTTTAGTCACAATCAAAAGTCTTCTTTTGATCAAAGCTAATGGGTCCAAGACAAGGCCTTCACTAAGTGGTATGCTAAAGACTCTTCAGCCAAAAGCAAAAATGAATAAAGTAAAAATCGCTATATTTTCTCTAAACTGAGGATGCTGGAATATGCTGGTGTGATCTGTAAGGATAAAAAGCCAGTGAGCCAGCCCTGTTAGATACCTGACCTGCTCTGCATCCTGGGTGGCCTGCCAGATCGGATAATCACTGTTAAAAGCGTTTTCATTGCCTGGTACTAAACATAACTAAACAGTGTGTGGGCAATAAACAGTCACACCTCACCCTCGTTTTCTTCTTCCCACTTTCAAATTTCCTATAGTCCTTTGAAAAGATCTGCTTTTCTCAGTTTCCTACATATTTTTTAAATATATTTATTTCCTTCCTCAAAAATAAATGTGCCTAACTATAGTAGCACTAGGTTTTTGGTATCAGAGATTTTTTCCTTCTTGTTGAGTGGGTCGTAAATCTAATTAGAGAAGTTTTGATTACAACCAACATATGGATGCCACTACTGCACCTTCAGAGTTTTCATGACAGGGTAGTCATTAATGTGGGTGGAGGTGTCGTATCTAGATGGGACTATTAGTTGCCTCTTTCTTTTGATTATTGGAGGATAATTTACAGCCAATAAATTTACAAAAGTAGCATAATCCTTAACAATAAACAATCTCTAAACATTTGTCCTTATATATACACATAAGCATAGTATACACCCTTCAAGGCAATTTCTCTTTGCAACAGATGGAGAGCACTACAAAAATCCACAGCCAATTAAAATGCAGAGTTGTGGAACCCAGCCTAACGGGAGCTATCCACAACGTACCCTTCATATAAGGTTCAGGGAATATTATTGAAAATGTATAGAAAGATTATAATAATCAAAGGTCTAAGAATTTGCTGTGAAATTGTGTCTCCTACTAATAGCAGAAGCTATACTCACACTCTCACCAACATGACTGACCAAATGTAACCTTAACAAGGACAGCACCGAAGAACATGCCTGAGCAGACAGAAAGGAGTCCACAACCCTACAAAAAAGAACCATAAGGAACTTAGAAAAGCTGGAAGCAACTGAGCAGGGCACAGGGGTCTTGTATGAGACGGTTTCTACAATCAAGGACCATGTGTGGATGTGGACTGGAACCCCCGCACAGATGGGGCCCATGATAACTTGGTGTAGGGCTGAAGACCCTATTCAGGGAAACAGGGACTGTTTCAGTCATGAACTTGATGGCTGACTCTTTGACCCTCCCCCATACAAGCCGGGGAGTGACAGACTGGCTAGATCCCAGGGGAGGACTTTGCAGCCAGCCCTGAGGAGACAGGATAAGCTGGGGTTGGATGGAAGGGAAGGAGGTCCTCCCCTGTTGGTGGACTTGGAGGGGGTGGGGAGGAGGGAGATGCGAGAGGGAGTGGGAGGGTAGGAGGGAATGGGGGAGGGGGCTACGCCTGGGATTCAAAGTACCTAACCTGTGATTGAAATAAAAATAAATAAATTTAAAAAAAAAGAAAAGCTAGAAGCAGGGAACCGTTCTTATTTAAAAATAGCACACCAATATGATGTCCAGTAAAAAAAAAGCTAATGCTGAAAACACTCATACACGTAATATTATATGAATGGAGAAGGTTATATTTAAGACTATATATTACTATACATGTACATATAAGTATGCAATAACAATTAATGAAAAAAGAGACCATAAATCTGAAGGAGAATGGGGAGAGGTATATAGAAGAGTTCAGACTGGGGAAAGGGAGAAGAGAAGTAGTCTAATATTATTATAATCTCAGAAAAAAAAACAACTAAGTAAAAATTCCATGACTCTAAATTAGCAAATACAACTGTTTTATGCTCTGGAAATATAAATTATTGTTAATGTTCAATAATATGAAATTATCCTTCAATAGTATAACATAACCAGATAACCAAATAATGAATCATATGAATCTTATATTTATTGATGGTGTTACATTGTTTTAGCTGTTTATATCCAACATACATTTTGCCATTTTTCCAAGAACATCATTTGCCTTTTCATAACTCTCCCCTACACATCACATAGATGCATACAAATGCAAATGCACCACAATACACATACAACAACACACACACGATCAGGGCGGTTCACTTGAAAACTTTTTATGGTCCATCATTTTAATTGATGAGTTTCATTTAGCAAAAAGCATTGTAGATGAAGTTTTGCATTGTTAATGCTGAAAATAAGTCCATTATTGACTCAAAATCCAAGAATCAACAAAGTAGCTTTAACTTAAGTTCTCTAAAAATTCATTCATTTTTGTGACCCAGCCTGAAAAAGCTAGTTAGAACCTTGCTGGCTCCCTTAAGTTGCAGAGAAGTAGAATAAATCTCAATTCCAGATATTTCTTCTGGCTATTTCCTGTTCTGCTCATATATGAGGACAGAGTTCTGGCCTTCCTAGGTTTGCCCTGCTGTTCCTATCCATATGAAGCCCCAGCAAGTGACATGCGGTAGGAAAGTGCAATAGTTTCTTGAGCACTCTTAAAATCTAAGGGAGGGGGAGGTCAATGTAGC
>JAQQSO010004034.1:0-13103 GCA_028658305.1 Pachyuromys duprasi | reverse complement strand
ATAGTTTTGGCTTCTTTGTCAAAAATCAAGTTTCCATAGGTGTTGGGTTCATTTCTGGGTCTTCTATTCGGTTCCATTGATCCACTATTCTGTTATTATGCCAATACCATGCAGTTTTTATTACTATTGCTCTGTAGTACAGCTTGAGATCAGGGATGGAGATAGCTCCAGATGATCTGTTGTTGTACAGGATCATTTTGGAAATTCTGAGTTTTTTGTTTCTCCATATGAAGTTGAGAATTTTTCTTTCAAGGTCTGTGAAGAATTGTGTTGGTGTTTTGATGGGAATTGCATTGAATCTGTAGATTGCTTTTGGCAGAATGGCCATTTTCACTATGTTAATCCTTCCAATTCATGGGCACGGGAGGTCTTTCCATCTTCTGATATCTCCTTCAATTTCTTTCTTCAGAGATTTGAAGTTTTTCTCAAACAGATCTTTCACTTGCTTGGTTAGAGTCACCTCAAGGTACTTTCTGTTATTAGTGGCTACTCTGAAGGGTGTTGTTTCCCTGACTTCTTTCTCAAGGCCATACCTTCTAACAGTGCCACTCCTCATGAGCCTTTTGGAGCCA
Organism: Pachyuromys duprasi; assembly: GCA_028658305.1. Taxonomy (NCBI): domain Eukaryota; kingdom Metazoa; phylum Chordata; class Mammalia; order Rodentia; family Muridae; genus Pachyuromys; species Pachyuromys duprasi. The sequence continues at coordinate 12,531 of JAQQSO010004034.1, read as the reverse complement.
TTTTCATTCAAACCTCCATCGTCTCCTATAGCCAAGATATTCTTTTACCACAAAACTCTTTTAGTTGGTGAGCTTTTGTGCACATATGTGTGAATATTTGTGTGCATATGTATATATTGCTACTTAGAGGTGGATAAGTATAAACATGTGTATAAATGTATGTAGGTACAATATGCCTATTTGTGTATGCAAGTATACATGTATCCATATATACGTATGTATATATGGGTAAGTGTATATGTACATGTATCTTTTAGGTCCCTACCTGTTGCAGGGTGTGGCTGGCACACCCTACCCTCTACCTAGGGTGGGGCTTCCCCTCTCCCAGAGACCATTCCCTATATTACCCTGACATTTTGGTTCTTCCTGCCCGTTTGCCTTTTCTCTTCCTTCTCTTTCTCTCTGCCTTTTCTCGCCTCCTTCTTTGCTTTTCTGTATGTCTGGTTTGTCTCTCCTTCTCTTCTCCCCTTTTTCTCCCTCCCCTTTCTACTCTGCTCCTAATAAGCCTGCATTTATGTAATATAGCTTCCTCTCCCTATTAACTCATTCTGATATTTAATCAATCAGTGTCTATGTGAAAGGGAGAGTCCTTTCCCCTTTCAATGGATTGAACTGGGTAAGGACAGCACATTCCACATCTACATATGTGGGCTTCTCCTTCCTTCCATTCAAGGCCAACCCTAGTCCAGCTCTAAGCAGAAACAGCAAACAAGTCACCTGCTGGTAGTCCACTCAGGTGGAAGGTACTGTTTTTGCTTTGACAGCTTTCACATTCCTGAGCCTGTTTTGCTCAGGTCTGCTAGCAGTTCCTTAATCCCTGTGGGGGTTGGGTAGGACCTGTCCTCTTTTACCCTCCAGGGTTAGAATATCTAGTCAGTGTAGTAAGTGGCTTCACTGAGAGAGCACAACTGGCATGAGGGGGGGGGGGGGGGGTTGGAACAGAGCAACTCTGCCTCACATTCCAGGTATTTGGAGGGTACAAAATCATGGTCATTCAGGTGATTTTCATTAAAATACCCTGAAGTTTTTTTCTATCACCTATCTACTCTGAAAGAAAACAATCTTCTAAAAAATTATGGTCGTTGAATAAAATGCCCAGTTACCTTACACTGAAATTTGTCTTAGTTTCCATAAATGGCACATGCTTGTTTTTTGTTATTCACCTTCTCCCCTTGAAATCCAAAGGACCTGAGAAGGCCACTGGATAATTTTAGCTTTGTTGAGTTCTTGAGCCCTTATCTGTAGCACATGAGTGTACAAATGCCAGTATTTTGTTCTTGTTGTTGTTTACATTACATCTATCTTACAAGTGAGATATGACAGAAGAAAAGGTGTTTTCTGTAGCTTACAGAGTAGTGGAATCTACCAATTACTTTGGATTCTAGTTCCCAAGTTTGTACTAATGAGCTCAGTGTCCTTGAATAAGCTGCTCATGTTTTTAATTGAAAGGATTTGTAATATTGCATTCTTGCATATGTTTTCTGGTCCAACATTCAATATAGGATGGTGGTCAGTACATGGTGACTTCTCCTTCTCATACCCAAAACACCTGTCTTCAAGAAGGTTTATTCAGCATTGTCTAGGTATAACAGCAAAAAATGGAGTTAATATAACATTTAACATATTTTATAAAATGGACCTCAATTACAAAATGGAAGAATGGCAGAGAGGATTGTATAAGAGACAGAGGGTCCATGTAAAAGGATTAGAACATCCTTTTATGGACAAAGTACATAGTGAAAGGCAGGCATGATTTTACAGTTATTAAATAAGAGACGCTAGAAAAATTAACAAAGACAACCTGCCATGGGAAGAAACACTGTCACTTTCTGTAAACCCACCAGCAGATGTGATGTTAGATGCACATCTCTGCCAGATTAACCTGATCTTTCCTATTACAGGAGTAATGTCTCACTGCCTGGCATGTCATGTGTGGCCTGTACTGCCTGACCACATCTTTTCCTGGAAGCACTCTCTTCTCCTTAAAAGCACAATTTTTCTGTTTATGATTTTAGCTCTTGAGAATTTATAACTCGAAGTGATCCCAATACCCTGTATGCCTTTGTTTGACAAATAGGTGGTAGAAGTTAATGAGGTAGGCACCTATGGAAGGGAGTTATGTCAGTGTGGGCTTCCCAGAGACTGAGCTAGCAATAGACCTCTACATCTATAAACTCAGTCCATAATATGCCCCCTTGCCAGCTGTAGGAAGGCCACAAAGTCTGCTTACCTGGACTCAAATCTCCAAAATGGTGAGGCAAGATAAACCCTTCTTCCTCCTAAGCTACTGGGTTTGCTTGTTGGTTGGTTTGTTTGTTCTCAGTTATTTTGTCCCAGTACCAGAAAGCTGGTACACTCTGTGTCTATTTCTGATTAGGCTGTATGCTGAAAACAAAACAAAAACAAAACCTTAGAACCAAGTTTACCCTTTTTTAGAATAAATGCTTAATGTGTTCTTAAATTTCATTCTGTTTATATTCTGCATTGTATGTCTTGCTTTTTTTTTCTTTCTTTTATTTTTGGTGAGTGACACTTGGAGTAATTCTATTTGAAACCATCTCTTGTGCTGCCTTACTTTACAAAAGCCCGCCCCTGAGACCTCCAGCCAACAGATCTTTATAGCTGTTTAATTTTTTTTAAAAGTGAAGTAAATTAAATTTTCACTTCTCAGTTGACCTGGAAATATTTCATATACAAAATAGCCTCATGAGGGTTAGTAGATGGTATAGCTAGTACATCTCTCAAGAGAGGTAAACCAATAATTTCCACATTCATTTTTCTACACATTTTCTGTTCTTTTTATTCTTGTGAAATCAATATGTTGCTTACAGCAGTAGTTTTTTGTTTTTGTTTTTCCCTTGATTATAGATTGAACCATTCAAATCTGAGGAATATACTCCTTCTTTTTTGTCTTTTTTTAGTCCAAAAGGAAAGAGTTTTTAATCCAAAGGTGTTCGTGCATTAAGCTCATACTTGGGAACACATGAAAGTTCTCTCCAAAAGAAAGAAAGAAGAGAGAAAGAAGAAAGAAGGAAAGAAAGAAAGAAAGAAAGAAAGAAAGAAAGAAAGAAAGAAAGAAAGAAAGAAAGAAAGAAAGAAAGAAAGAAACCAAATAAAAGCAGAGGTCAAGGACAGTATGTCTTGATTTTCAAGCAGAAAAACAAACCTCTAGGCATGTTTATTATCAGTTTATGGTATTTGACTTCTGCATTAACAGAAGAGCAGGAAGCTGCTTGGCTTTTTTTTTTTTAAGGGAAAGTGTAATTCACTTCAAGTTCAAAGCTATATCAAACACAAACAGCTGCATCCATATGCCGTTAAAATCCTTTCTAAACAGCCATGCACAGATTAAATTTATGTCAGAAAAAAACCTCAGTGTGATCAAGGACAGTGGAGCCTCTTTTCCTGCAGAGATACTTTTATTGGAGCTTCTAAGCCCAGCCCCAATGGGGCACTGGTATGTGTTGGTCAAGATGCCCCTGAGATTTTAATGAAGGTGAATTGCAGGTTTCCCTGAGCAGTGTGCAGGTGCTGATGGCAAAGCATCAGCCTCACTCTGAGTCCTCACCGGAGCAAGAAGAAATCACTCTCGGTAAATTTCTAAAATTTAGCATTCACTTTCTTCATATTTCTTCATGTTTGAAAGCATAACTGTTAGAAGAATTAATTGTTTAATTTTCCAATGTTTTTCTTGAATAGAGTCACACAGTTAGATTTTTCAGACTCTGAACTAGGTGGACTGTAAGAAATATCTGCTCTATAAAACTCTGAAAGAGATTTCTTCAAATCGAATACACCCTCAATTGTCCTTCGTTTATAAAAAAAAAAAACTTGATTGCTACATACCATGTAAATGGCACCATGTCATTTACCTGTAATTTCTCACAATCAACTCAGCAACCATTTTTTACTGTCACAAGATTAGCAAAAGCCTTGGGGCTTAACAGGCCTCACAGCTTAAGTGTCATATGTGGCTACTTAACACATGCTCATTTGAAGATGTTCAGAACAAAGTCTTCACTTGAATATTCAAGCCCAGCACTTTTTATTCAACTTTGTTTTTGTTTTGTTGAGGTTGACCCTTACTAAGTAGCCTTGAACTCATTTATAACCTTGCTATATCTGCCACCCATCGTTTATTGCTTGTTTGCTTATTTGTTTGTTTTTAAATCACCAGTATTTTGTATTTCAAGATCTAAGTTCTCTTGTTTATTATTGGCAAAATTATAATACTCAACCTCTATGCAATATATAAATTGGCTCCTCATAAGTTTCCAAATTAACATAGAGAAGTTGATTCGTTAGTTCAAGCAGCTGGAGGGAAACAGAATCAGAGAAGTCAGGTTTCATACCACGACATCCAACTTTTCTAGCAGGACTTAGCAAATAAAGTAGAATCATAGCACCTTTCTCTTTCAGGCTTGAGCTTTCTTTGCAACAACCATTGTTAGTCAACTTGCTGTAACAAACCAGCTATTCATCAGGTTTCCATTACAGGAATTCTACAAGTTAGGAATGTATCCAGATCTCAAAGTTAATTTAGAAGGTATTTTAGATGTAGGAATCATCTTTTCCTAACAATGCCATTATTGATATTGCTCATTTCCAAATAGTCCATATGAGATCCTTCTTCCCTTGCTGCAGCAAAGTGAGGTTGTATTTACAGTTGTAACCCAGAGATCCCCCGAAAGAGTTCTGTGCTCTACAGCTTTCTGAACCCTGACACCTGCAGTGGGCTTGGGTGTGACTGGGTGGATGTTAAGCAAGATAGGTATCTCTCCAACCATTACTAGATGAGCCAAGTGAGAAACTGAGCACAGCTGGGCACTGTGATGGGGACTATGCTCTGAGGAGAAATAGGGTAAGGTTTTGGTGGAGTTGGTCTGGATGTGACATCTCCTAGGTCAAGTATTTTTTAGATAAGTCTTTGGACCTCCGCAACCATATGTTCCTGCTAACGGCTCTGTCCAGTGCACCTTTCTGTCTCTTCTATCTTGATGATAGTAAGTCTTGAGCTTCGGTTTATATATTCATAAATGAGATAACTCATTTTTTTAAACCCGCACAGCTCATTAAGAATCATGAGAAAAGTTAAACAAACAAAAATGAATTTTGTGGGACTATGTTGGAGTTATGTAAAACCAAAATAGTTAAGAGATTGTTATTTAAACTTTCAGAAGTTAACAGCGGCTTTTCCAGTTCTTATGATATTCCAAATTAGAAAACTCACTGTGGTCATTAGAATCTGGCTGGTCGGTTCCAAAGACATAAGAAGGCAAGTTTGAGCCCCGCGATGCATTTCTTCGAAGAATTAGTGAATGTCATGATAAGCACATGTTTACTGCTTCTCTGCAGATCACAGGCTAGAGACAAGGCAGAAGCCATGTTGCTGTAGCCCAGAGCCCTAGCCACCCTTTGCCTAAGCACTTAGGGCTTTTTGTTACCCTGCGACACTGGGAGCCTCGGTTCACTGGAAGGTCTCGCAGGGCTCGACATGCCAGCAAGGAACAGTGCAGGGACTTGCAGGAAGCCTGGCTTGCTGTGGGGCCTCTCAGAGCAGGCTTTGTTCCTTCCATCCAGCCTGCAGCATCCTGGAGATCAGGAGTGCTGGGCGGGGCACATGGGGCTCAAAGTATGCAGAGAGAGGAAAACAGGTTTGAGGCTTCAAGTCCAGGCAGGACGCTCCTTAGTCATCCTAGCGGGCAGCAGGCAGCACCTTGCCTTTGGTTAGTCAGAGCCGCACCGGTAAATAAAGAGTTCAGTGTCTGAGAGATGCTAGCTAGGACAGCAGAGCTGTATCATTGTGTTTCCAAAACAAAGGCTCCTGCAGGTTGGCCAGTAATGGTTTCCTTGTGTGAAGTGAACACTTGACACACAACCCCTGGGTACATTAGGTACATTGATATGATATAATATTGATATGATAACTGAAGGACAAGAATCAAAGATGGGTATGTGCAAAAAGAATACCTTTTTTTTTTCCCCAATGGTGTTGTTGTTGGTACTGGAGACAAAACAGCATTTAGCAAATGCTAGGCAATTAGACAAGAACTTTTTTGCCACTCGGCAACACCCCCAGCTAAATGATTACTTGTAGTTATCCTGCCTTAACTCTGTTGCTGGGATGACAGACTTACAGTGTTCTGCTGAGCTGTTCTAGCATACACAGTGGATGACTTTGGCTTTTTTGGGTGACAGTTAAAACATGTCTGATATTTTTCCATGTAGCTCACAGTGCATACAAGGAGCTGTAAGATGTGTTTGAACGCCGGTGTGGCTGATCTCTGAGAACATCCACCACTGTCATAGGCTGTGGAGATTAGAATGCAGGCTTTTCAGATAGGGGGGCATAAGACTCCAGTTGTTCTGACAAACAGGGATCTTTAAGAGGGATACAGCCAGTCTTAGCTCATAAATGTCTAGTGTTCAGTGGGAAATGAAAAGCCAGTGTCTGCAAATCACTGTGGAGACTGGGGACATGTCTCTTAGTCAGTTTGAAGGCATGTAGCCATCTTAAGCCCATGAACAGGAGATGGAGGCTGAGTATGATTAGAAATGTGCTTACTTTTTATTGCTTATTTTGTAACTGTTTCTTTCTGGATAAAATCCAGTAAAGTCCAGTTCCTCTGAAGAGAAAGAATTATTAAGTTCCTAGTAGAAGAGATAGACAGGATTAACTTCACTGCACTTGCATCATCTGGTAGACATTTTTTTCTGTCTCTTGCAGTTTATAGTACATATTAGAGCATATATCTCTATGAGGCTCTGGAAGCAGTATCTTTTTTCCTTCATATGCATTGAGTAAGGCTGATACACAGTTTCTTTGTATTTCTCCTACATTTTAAAAATTCTTTTTCTTTTTATTTTCTGAGTATGTAAACAACAACTCACTTATCTAGATCAACTATTTGTTAAAGTAATGCTTGTGCTTATGAATGACTGTGCCATTAGTTTCTCCTTATGTCACCTTTTAATTTTTTATTTCTTTCATATCTTTAAATAATTCCTAAATTTCTATGTTTTTGTATCACAGAAAATCCCTGCTCAAATATCCTATCTGCTTCATAGAAATTTTAACATGGCTGGTGTAGCTAGCTAACTTGAATTCCTGAATGCTGTACTCACACTTGGCTTGTGTTCCAGGAAAAAGAGTATTGCTCATCTCCACAGGTATAATTCCATTCATGGAAATAAACTGGATATATCCATAGAAGGTCTCTGAAGGGCAACTCAGTACCCAGGATAGGAAGACCCACGTGGAATATGGTCTTCTGATCCCACTAACAGGGGAATGGAACCTAAAGTTGGCATCTGCACTACTCTGCCAACCAAAGAAAGAAGTGTGGTCTTGCTGCTTAGAAAAAATCAGGTCATTGGACATCCTGCTGGTGGCCAGATGCCAGAAGAGCTGTTCCTCCTGCTGAGCTAGAGGCCTCCATAGCAGAGGAACACACAGAGCAGCTGCATAGGTTTTCTTGTTCCCATAAAACAAAGAATCGCTATCCCCTTGTGTAGTTGTCACAGGCAGGAGACCAGCACAGGGATATGCCCTGCAACACACATGTGGATCCCAGGCCAGGAAACCTCCTCTAGCCTCCAGGCATGGAAGGTTTTCCACTCTCTACATACAGTAGACAGATGGGTGGCTGCTGAACAAGAACTGAGCCTCTCTAAGTGTTTGCCAGAAAGTGATCTGCCATGCTGAACCACAGACTTTATTCCTCTCCTTGAGGGAAGTCAGGAGAAACAGCTGGAATTCTCTGACCCAAAGAAGCTAGTCTGGGAAATGTGTTAGTCCTAGGAGTCCCACCATCCCTGTGCCCATACCACTGACTCACAGCCCAAGGATGTTCTTTCTGTGCTTCAGCCCAAACCAGCAGGATCAGTAACACTGTGTTCATAGACAAACCAAAGAGATCAAGATAATACTGTGAAAATCTTCTCTTCAAGCCATAGCACCCAGATTGTCTAAAGGCTGCATGCAAGACTAAGCAAGCCATGATAGATTGTGATTTTAAATAAGATTGGACATTGCAAATACTACAGTGAATTTACCTGTCAAACAAAGAAGCAGGAAAAGTCTCAAATGAAAAAGAACAGATGATTATAAGTAAGAATTGAGGTGAGTGCACACTGGGAGGACTCAGTGGCACAATAAGCAAACATTACATTTCACAGAGATATCTCCCATCTGAACAAATTAAAGAAGTAAATTACAAAATATGTAATTCTAATAGAATCCAAATATTGGGGATACAGATGCTGGTCAAAAGAAAATTCCAAGAAACAGTGAATGAAATTTTCTCAAATATGAAAGATGAAAAACATAAGTGGAAAAAAACATTGAAATATATGCCAGGGCACAAAGCAATTAAATGTCTGGCAATTTAGGCAAAGAAAGCTCTCAGAAGCATCCAGAGGGAGATGACTCATCACCTACAGTGTAAAATCTTAACCAAAGACATGGGGGGGCAGAGAGAGGTGGTACAGGGTCTTGGCAGACAACAACAACAATAATGATAATAATAAAATCCTATTAAGTGCTAGAGGCAACAAAAGTATCCTTCAGGAATAGAGCCTTTGTTGCTAGTAAACCAGTCCTTAGAAAGTAGGTATAACCCCTTCTCTAAGAAGTAAAAATATATTAACACTGTGTTCTGAACCTTGAATATGCCTCAAAGGCCCATGTGTCTCCAGCTGGGATTCTCTGGCTCAAATAAACCAATCTGGGAAATGTCCCAGGAGTCCTAACTATTGGCACTGCTGGGAGATGTTTTTTTGTTTTGTCTTAGCTCTTGGAGTCATGAATTGGAAGGAGGTAGTGGATGCCACTCCTTTCTCATTCTCTCCTACTATCTTCTCCTAGCTTCTCTGATGCGAAACACTTCACTACACCACATTCTCCTTGATGTGTGAATGTTGCCTTACAATGGTTCAAGAGCAATGGACAAATTAATGATGGATTGAAAATTTCCAAAACCCATGGGCTACATGTGAGCAGGGGGTCTAGGTCCTCTCCATGCATAGTCCTCGGTTGATTTATCATGGGTCCAGATGTTTTGACTGTGTTGGTCTCCAGTAGGGCCAGTCTCTGGCATGAACTTGGTCTGCTCTTTGATCACCTTCCTCTGGTGTGTTGGCCTTACTAAGCCACAGAGAAAGAGGATCCAGTTTTGATGAGACTTGATAGGCTTGAGTCAGATATAGGAGAGGAGGACCTCCCTTATCAGTGGACGAAGGGAAGGATGCAGGAAGGAGGAAGGACCAGGAGAAGATGAGAAAGGGCCTACAGCTGGGATACAAAGTTAATAAATTGGCAAGAAGAAGAAGAAGAAGAAGAAGAAGAAGAAGAAGAAGAAGAAGAAGAAGAAACTTTCAAAACCACCAGGATAAATCTTTTTAAAAAACCAAGTTGATTAACTTGAGTACTGTTTTCCCCCAATAATGCAAAGCTAAACAAATTAATAATCAAATATTTAAAAAGATATTGACCTTATATTGACTTAAAATAAACATAAAAATGCAGTCATTTTCTTACAAAACAGCTAAATGGCACTTTATGATTGAAGCATGATTTATTAATACATCTGATTTCAAACCCTATGCTGAAGGGATAGTTAAGAAAAATGTATGGAGAAAGTGGGAGCACAAAGGGGCTTAGTTGGGAGCAGTTTCTACGGCTCCTAAGATTGGCAGAATGTTGCCACTACCAGACTGCGATGGCATATGAAACATTGTAATTACCTAACAACAAGTATTCGAAGCCTGAAAACAACATGAAGAATAAATAGGAGAGATAAATGACGCACTAGGCTGTGCCAAAATTAGTACTTCCCTTCTGCAAAAAATTGAAATGACAAAAAAACAAAACAAACAAACAAAAAACAGATTATCTGCTATCAGTTATCATCTAGGAGAAAATGTTGCAAAGTGTATATCCAATAAAAGATTAACACCTAGAATGTTCAAAGAGCTCTCAAATCTCCACATGAAAACCCAAAATAATCTAATTTGACATTTGAACAGATCATTTGATCAAAGATGAAGAAATGGAAAATAAGCACATGGGAAGATGCTCTCCACCACTGGCCACTGAAGAAATAAAAACCACCTATGAGAATGAGTAAAATCAAAGGCAATACCAATTACATTAGTGATATGAAAAACTAGCTTTACTCATAGACTGCCAGTGGGAATGAGAAATGCACGGCGCTTTTAAAAAGTTTGACAATTAAAAACTAAATATTTAACTACTTTATAGCCCACTGACTGTGTTTTAGACTTTTATCCCAGGAAAATTAATGCTTAAGTTTGCATCCTTGAGTTCAAGTTGTGCTTGAACATTCATAATTACTTTTTAAACAATAGACAAAAAATATTCATGTCCTTCAGTGCACGAACTATTTAATCAAATATGGTACATCCAAATCATGAAATATTCCTCAGCAATACAAGGAATTGAACTGTTGTAAATGGCAATTATATATCTCCAGGAAATTTCACTCAATGAAAAAAGATAATAACAGGAGATTACATATTGATGCTTTCACTTTAGCAATACTCTAGGGATGACAAATGTACATAGATGGGAAATAGGTCCATAAGGATTTCTGAGAGAAAGAATTTCTTGATATGTGAAGAGGAGGAAGAATATATACATAAACAGCAAGAAACTTATTTCCCCTGGTGATGGAATTGTTATATATGTTGCGTTGTCAGTTTTGGTATCCTACTTAATGTCATTCAACTATAATAGTGCTTGGTGCTGATTTTGGATGAAACTTAGTTAGAGGTAGTCCAAAGCTGTATTTATTTTTATATTAGTGTATGCCAACTCAAAGCTATGTTAAGATTTTTATTATTGCTGTTTCCTGAAAAAATTTTAAACTTTGTTGTTAAAACAATATTGTAAAGAAATAAACCACACATCAAAATTAACCTTGCCCAAAGTTTACACTTTTAATGAACTTGTATAAAGATCGAATAGCCATTCTTTCACTATCTGTGTATTTTATACATTAATCCACCACCAAAATGAAAATCCATGACAGAATTAGAACTAGAAAAACAACTAGCTTTTTGTTTTCATTCATAATTCATGACTATTAACCTGCTTTCAGTCTTTTTTAACCCCCTAATATTTAGCCTTTCTTGTTATTGCTTCTACATGCTATACTATAACAATGTGTACATTAATTTACATATATACATATATTATCAGCTAGATTCTGAGAATGAGGGAAAGCATGTGTTTTTATCCTGAGATTGTGTGAACTTGTTTAATATTATACATTATAAAGCCATTCACTGCCTGAAAAATTTTATTTTCATTTTGCCTTATAGATGAGTAGTATTTAAATATACAAATGCATATTACAATATGTAACTAAATATACACATTCATATGTATATGATTACTGGGAAATACATAAATATATATATATTGGGATATATGAATATTTATATATGTTTATATGCATGACTACATATTGGAATATATATAAATTTCATTATCCATTTATCTATTGATGGACAAGTAGGTTGATTGCAATTCTTTGTTGTAGTAAATGAAACAGCAATAAACATGAGGTGCAAATATACATAAGGATATGGAGTTCTCTGCTTATATGCCTAGGAGTGGAACAGCAGTGTCATATGGTAGATCTATTTTTAATTTTTTTGAGAAATTGTCAAACCTATTTCCATTATGTCTGTAATAAGTTGCACACTTACCAACAGTGCATAAGGGTTCCCCTCTGTCCATATCCTCTTTGGCATTTTTTGTCAGAGCTCTTGATGATAGCCATTCTGACTGGGGTGAGGTAGTATCTCAAAGTAGTTTGACATTTAAGGATATTGGATACTTTTAAAAAGAGTTATTGGCCAGTTGTTGGCTTTGTTTTGTTTTTTGAAAACTGTCTATTTGGTTCATTTACCCAAATGTTGATTGGCAATAGAAGTTTTATTCTTCAGTGTTTTTTAAAAAAATTTAATTTTAATTTTTTTATTAGTTACAGTTTATTCACTTTGTATCCCATCTGTAGTCCCCTCCCCCATACCCTCCCAATTCTACCCACCTTCCCTCTTCTTCTCCTATGTCCCACCTCCAGTCCAATGATAGGGGAGGGGAGGTCTTCCTCCCTTTCCATAGTCTTTGATCACCTCCACCTGAGAGGGGTGCAGCCTTTCCAGTCCACAGAGGAAAACAAAGAAGCCAGTCTTGATGAGACCTGATAGAGTATTCTTTAGTGCTCAATTTCTGCAATTCTTTGAAAATTCTGAATATTCATCTCTTCTGGGAAGGGTAACTGGTGAAGATTTCTCCCAGATCTCTGGTGGAGATCTGGCTGTCTGGTGGCTCTGCTGATCATTTTTGTTTTTGATTCTTGGCTATACCACTCTTAGGCATATATCCAAAAAATGCTCAAGTACACAACAAGGACATTTGCTCAACTATGTTCGTGGCTGCTCTATTTGTAATAGCCAGAACCTGGAAACAACCCAGATGTCCCTCAGTTGAGGAATGGATAC
>JAQQSO010004032.1:0-13105 GCA_028658305.1 Pachyuromys duprasi | reverse complement strand
GGACATGGGGGCTGGAGAGATGGCTCAGAGGTTAAGAGCACTGCTTACTCTTCCCAAGGTCCTGAGTTCAATTCCCAGCAACCACATGGTGGCTCACAACCATCTATAACGTGATCTAATGTCCTCCTCTGGCGCTTAGCTGTACACGCAGGCAGAACATTGTATACATAATAATAATAAAAAAACTTTAAAAAAAAAAAAGAACTTGGGTCACAGCTCAGTGGCAGCGCACTTGTCCAGCATGTGAGGCATAGGCTTAATTTCCAGCGTCACACACACACAAAAGCAAATATAGACGTTCTCTCTGACAGACAGGTTCACATTCTAGAGCTCTATCCACCCACAGTCAACTGCTGTCCAAACAGAATAAATGGAAAATTCCAGAAACAAATAATTCATAGATCTTAAGTTGTATGCCATTCTTAGTAATGAGGTAACATTTAGCACTGCCCTCCCCCATCCTGCTAAGGGGAGGGTTCATCTTGCAAGAACCAATCCTTTATCCAGAATCTGCACTTTTACACATCACCACATCAGTCGCTAAGGAACCATCTGTTACCAGGTAACTGCTACTGCACTGTATTGGCTTTCTTGTATAATCTTTGTTTTGCTTAGTAATGACCCCAAAACACAAGAAGAATGATGGTGATGATTCAAGTTTGCTTCCGTCAAAGATGAAAACCTTCAGCTCAGTGAATGAACATTATTAGCTACTGGTGTTAACCTCTTATTGTGCTTACTTTTACAAATTAGATTTTTGCCATTGGCACGTATGCCTAGAAAGAGACGATGGATAGGCAAGGTTCAGTATCCTCTGTGGTTTTAGGCATCTACTGAGGATCTTTAAACATATCCCCTGAAGATCTGACAAGACTACTGAAACTCAGCGTTTTTGAATGGCCAAAGTATGTGAATAGACATTGCTTCAGATATTATGTTAAAATGACAAAAAAGCAGGTGAGAAGATGTTGAACATCATTGTTCACTGAGGAAACACAAAACAACAATGAAATACTATTTCACACTCATTAGTGTGGATGCTTTAAAGAGAGAGAGAGAGAAAGAGAGAGTGTGAACATGAGCAGCAAGACAGTTTAGTGGGTGAAGGCACCTGGCACCAAGCCTGTCCACCTGAGCTTATCCCCAGGACCCATTCATTGCTGGAAGGAGAAAACAGGCTCCACAAAGTTGTCTTCTGGGGCTGGAGCAATGGCTCAGCAATTAAGAGCACTGGCTGCTCTTACACAGGCCCTGGGTCCACTTCCCAGCACCCACCTGGTAGCAGCTCACCACTGTCTGGAGCTCTGGAGCCCTCTTCTGGCCTCCGAGGGTATGCATGTGGTGCACACACAGTGCACAAACATACATGCAGGCAAAACACCCAAACACATAAAATTAAATTAAATTTAAAACAAAGAAACCAAGTTTGTCTTCTGCCCTTCACATACTGTGGTGCATGTGAGCACACACACACACAACAAATAAATGTAACAAAATTTTAATTAGAACTTTTTAAGAGATAACAAGTGTTGGGGGCGTAGAAAAATGAGGCCTTCGTTACACTGGTTAGGTAATTGGAAAACTGTGCAGCTGGATTGCTACCTTTGCTGAATTAACTGAAATATACATACTCAAATATTACAAAAGGAAAACATTAAAATCACATACATATATGTGCATGAACAACTAATGAAAATAAAAAAGAGTCCATGAATTTGAAAGAGAACAAGCAGGGGGAAATGATGTGATTGTATCATAACCTCAAAAAAAAAATACTATAAAAAAATCACAGTACTTAGTAGTTTGTAGAACATAGGCCAGAGGACTTAATATTATAACGCTGTAAAATTAATGCTAGGGAACATTTTCTGACATTTAAAAAAGTTGTTCAGTGTGTAAATGTGTTTTGCCTGCCTGTGTGTCTATGTACTGTGAGATGCAGTGCTTCCAGCGGCCAGAAGAGGGCGCCAGATCTCCTGTGGGACTGGTGTTACAGATGATTGTGAGCCCACTTGTGGGTACTGGGGATTGAAACCAGGTCTTTGGGAAGAGCAGCTAGTGTTCTTAACCACTGAGTCATCTCTCTAGCTCCGTGACATTCTTTGATTTTTTTTTTCAAGAATTAACCAAACACTTGGGAGGCAGAGGCAGGCAACGCTGTGTTTGAGACCACCCTAGTCTACAGAGTGAGTTCCAGGACAGCCAGGGTTAAATTCAAGACCCTATCTAAATATAAATAAGTAAAAGTTCATCTGTGAGGAGTCATAGGCGTGTCCACAGCAGTCACAAGGGAGAGCAATGCAAGCACCCTTCCGTGCGTGAGTGGTGAACAAAATATGACACTTGCATAAATGATTAACCAGCTTTTTGGAAGAAGGAAATTGTGAGCCACACCATGACACAGATGAACCTCAGCGATATTATAGAGTGAAATAAGCCAATCACAAAAAGATAGCTACTACATTAGTCTACATATAGGGGTAGCTGGAACAGTCAGATTCACAGAAGAATGTAGGGTGGTTGTAAGGAGTTGGGAGGAAGAAGGATGGTGTTATTTAATGAACATTGAGTTTTGACTTTGTAAGATGAGAACATATAGCCGGTATTTAACAAAATAAACATGGTTAACAATGCTGAACTATATGATTAAAACCTGTCCCTCTAGGGTTGGAGTATCACTCTCTGGTAGAGCACTTTCCTGCCTTCGTGATACCCTGGTGTTAATTCCCAGCACACCCAAAGTTAGAATGGAAGAGCAGGGCACAGGGGTCTTATATGAGACAGTTTCTCCAACCAAGGACCATATATGGATATGGCCTAGAACCCCTGCTCAGATGTTGCCCATAATAACTCATTGTCGAACTGAAGACCCTAGTAAGGGAATGGCTGACTCTTTGACCCTCCCCCATACATGCCAGGGAGTAACAGCCTGGCTAGATCCCAGGGGAGGACATTGCAGCCAGCCCTGAGGAGACAAGATGATCTGGGGTCAGATGGAAGGGGAGGAGATCCTCCCCTGTTGGTGGACTTGGAGGGGGCGGGGAGGAGATAAGGGAGGGTTGGGGAGGGTGGGAGGGAATGAGGGAGGGGGCTACGCATGGGATGCAAAAAACCTAACCTGTGATTGATATAAAAATAAATAAAATTATAAAAAAATAAAATAAAAATAGAATTGAAGGTAGTTGCTTCTATATAATAATGATTTTTATAACAATAATAACAATCACTGAGCAGTGGTGCACGCCTTCAATCCCAGTACTTGGGAGGCAGAGGCAGGCAGATCTCTGAGTTTGAGGCCAGCCTGGTGTACAGAGTGACTTCCCAGACCAGCCAGGGCAACACAGGGAAACTATTTCTTGACATTTTAATTAATTAGTTAGTTAGTTAATAATTGAGAGTTTTGACCTCTATCTAGGCACTTGGCCTATGCCTGTGGCCCTACACACTTATGAGGCTGGGGCAAGATGAATGTCTGAGCTTAGGAATTTGAAGCCAGTCTAGGAAAGCATAACAAGGTGCCTCTAAAGAAATCCCAGTTTAGGGCTGGAGAGATGGCTCAGCAATTGAGAGCTCGTAACGCTTTTCTAAAAGGCTACTTATTTGATTTCCAGAACCCACCTGAGGTCACAGGCATCTATCTACAGCTCCAGTTCCAGGGAGTCTGAGGAGGACCTCCCCTATCAGTGTACTTTGGGAGGGGCATAGGGGGAGGAGAGAGAGTGGGTGGGACTGGGAGGAGATGAGGGAGGGGGCTGCAGCAGAGATACAAAGTGAATAAATTGTAATAAATAAATATATTTTTTTAAACTTAGAAAAAAAGTTTTACTTCTCACCAACTCCACCCAATAGGCTCTGACATTATCCCCCATTTTAACATAGGAAACCCTTAATATATATTTATTGAGTTAACTCAGCAACAAAACCCCCATCCTCTTTCCCTTTGTGTTGCTGACCAGAATGTGAGACGAGTTTGAGAAACTTTTTAAAGTTGTTACACACAAACTGAAGCATTCAGACCCAGAAAAGGGAACATCTAGAAATACTGTCACTGAGAAAAGCCAGAAGCAGTTTTAGAAGCCAAAGTCTGTGTTTATCTACAACAGATTACAGGACCCCTCCACCCTCCACCCCTGTGCTGGAGTGTTTTGATTGTTGTTTGCTTCGTTTTGGAAAGGACCTTGGTTTGATTTGGTTGGTTTTTGTTTTTGGAGATGAGGTCTTTGTAGCCCTTGCTAGCCTGCAACTTCCTATGTAGATCAGGCTGGCTTTGAACTTTCAGAGATCTGCCTGCCTCTGCCTCCCAAGTGCTGGAATTAAAGGCATGGGCCACCACTGGGTTCAAGGGTTTAAATGCTATGAGAAACATCAGAACGTGAATATTATGGTTCCTGCCTAATTGTCAACGTTGTTTTTTTCTTTGTTTTTGCTTTGAGACAGAATCTTAAACTTAAATCATCCAGCCTCAGCCTTCCAATTACTAAGATGCCTGGCAATTTAATTGCTTTATTTAACCCACCTTTCCCACTATTAAAGAATGCAGGTGTGCTGGAGAGATGGCCCAGCAGGCAAGAGCACTCGGTGCTCTTCCAGAGAACCCAAATTCAGGGCCACACACCCACCTCAGGTGGTTCTCAGTTGCCTGTAACTCCAGCCCCCTGGGGGGGGGGGGGCAATCCCATACCTCTTGCCTCTGGGGGCACCAGCACGCATACAGGCACATGGGATTTGGGGGTCCTTTTTTCCCTCTATTTCTAGACTTAAATTAATGAAATGATTTTTAATTAATCTTCAATCAAGGGACCTGGGTAAAATACTTCACTTAAACAAGTTTCAACACACTAAAGGAAATATACCAATATATAATTTGAAGCCAAAAAAGAAAAAAACAAAACAAAAAAAAGTCCTCATCTCTAAAGTCTCAAAAGGTTCAAATTGTTATGGCTCTGTAATTCATTTCCCCATGTGCTGCTGGGTACCAAGGGACTACCACTGAACACACATTTGCTCTAACCCTGGGAGGAGCCTACACCTTCTCCCTGAGCCCAGGCCTGAGCAGTGAGTGAGGTCACAGCTGTGTGATGGAACAAAAACCCTTTGTTGGATTCTTGCTCTGAAGCTCAGATGGTTGGTTACTAACGGCTGATTAGTAGCACAGCTTAAAAGTAGGTAAATATCAGAATTTTATATGATTCTATGCTGAGTTCTTTTTTTAAAAAAAATTATCAACTAGATAAGAGATTGAAGATATTTTAAGTACTGGTTGTTTTGAGACATGGGGACAATTTCAGAGCACCTTTCAACTGCCTAAATTATTGAGCGTCTCTGGGATTCCCAGCTTTACAGAAGGTTCTAGATTCTGAACACTGTGATGGAGGTGTTTGGAAACAGCTGCTTTCCAGGTTCTGAGGCAAAGACCCTGGAGGATGACTTCTAGCCAAACATCCTGAAACTTCTTTTCCTCCTGGTTTGACAGTATTTGCTGACTTATTATTTCTGAACCAGCAGCTGAGTCTGCTTGCCTGTGAGCCTCCCCATACACTCTATAATGTGGAAGACTAACTGGGGTGATAAAACCCAGTGGGGAAGCCTGCCTCCCAGGCTCTGGTCTCCGTCTGTGCTTCTCACACTATGCAGAAGGGGAAAGGAAAGGACCAGGGAAGCCACAGCAGTGAAAGAGTCTGAACAAGAGGCTACCCACTCTGCTTTTATGAGAAAGTAGTGGGCTCATAAGAACCGCCAGGGCAGGGTGTGTGTTCCAGAAGGAAATCCTCAGAAAATTTACCTACTATATGGTAGGTGTCTAAGTAAGCAAATATTTTTGGACTGTCCTAACACCTTCTTTTTTTGCCTACTGTGACATTAAATGTTTCAAAATAAATTTTGTCCTTAATTTTTCCAATCTATTGCTATATGCTTTTCTGTATCATGCTATTTTTAGTTAGTTAAGGCATACAATTTGATGGTTTGCTGTGTGTATACTCTGTAAAATTATCACTGTAATCCACCCAACATACCAGTCACCTGACCAAGTTACTGCAGGTCAGGGCATCTAGTACTTTGAGTACGCTGTAGAGTGATGTTTCCTTGCCCTACCATTATACATTAGATCTTTTCAAGTTACTTATCATGAATAACCGAAGGCTTGTGCTCCTCACCAACTTCTTATACCCCCTCTTCCTACCATTCTGTACTTTTCTGTAGGTTTGTCTATTCTGGATTCTACATGCAAGTGAAAGAAAAAATCTTTGTGTGCCTGGCTTCTTATTATTTGTGTTTGTTTGTTTGTTTTTGTTTTTTAAGATGTGTGTGCACAAGTATGTCTGTGTGCGCGCAGGTGCCTGTGGAGGCCAAGAGAGGGCGTGGATCAATCCTGGGGCTGGACTGTACAGATTATGTGAGCAGCCATGTAGGTGCTGGGAAACCGGGCCCTCTGTAAGAGCAGTAAGAGCTCTTGACCACTGAGCCATCTCTTCAGCCCCTGCTTTATTTTTATATAAGATCAGATTGACACTATTTGAAAGGTAGAATTGTGACAAGAAATTTAAGAGATCTTGGCACAGTAAAAGGACCTTTCCACACAGCCCTCCAATTTTCCATATACTTCTAGCTTGGACGAGGGAAGTTGAGGCAGGAAGGATAATTCTAGGCCAGCTGAACTACAAAGTGAGACCCTGTCTCAAAAAAGAAAGAAAGAAAGAAGGAAAAGAAAAGAAAATGAATAGATGGATGGAGGGATGAATGAATCTGTGAATTGATCTTTATTGCATCTTCTGAATTCCAGAC
The DNA here is from genome assembly GCA_028658305.1 of Pachyuromys duprasi. Lineage (NCBI taxonomy): Eukaryota > Metazoa > Chordata > Mammalia > Rodentia > Muridae > Pachyuromys > Pachyuromys duprasi. Next base: position 6,322 of record JAQQSO010004032.1, on the reverse strand, counting down.
AGAGTTTCTGACCACATGGCAGTTTCAGAAATGAAACCAACAACGAAACTGAAGCCCCTAAAAGCACCTATCTTTTACAAGAGGTAAGAAATAAAATATGAACAGATTATACAAAGAAGTGTTCAGATAATGAATATATAATTATACACTACAAAGACTACAAGTTAGAATATTCTGTTCTGTGGTAAATTTACTTAAAACATCTGAATTAAAGAGTTTGTTATATTTTATTTATTTTTGTATGTGTGCCCACATGCAGGCACCACGACACACTTGTGGAGGTCAGAGGAGCTTATAGGAGCCTGTTCTCCCCTTCCACTCTGTGGCTCTCCAGGAATCAAACTCAGATCCTCAGGCTTGGTAGCAAGCACTTTCCCACTGAGACATTTCATTGTCTTTTGGGAAGATTTTTTAATCAAAAGAAAAAAAAACATTCCTTTTGACTGGAAAAAACAGAATTCCCCTTCCCATTCTCCCAAATGAAATCCAGTATATTAGCCACGCACACCTTGCCACAGTGCACAGGAGGATCCCCACAGTAGGTGACAGGCTGGACTGGGTTGGTTTCATATAGGAAGTCCCATGCTCCTTTGAAACATTATAAAATGGACATTCTCCTGGGTTTAGTCTACAATGAAGTTTGAAATGAGCATGGATGTTTTCTTGTTATTGATTAGAGTTTTTTTGGTTTGAATTTTGTTTGTTTGGTTGGTTGGTTGATTGGTTGGGTTTTGTTTTTTTGAGGCATGGTTTCTCTGTGCAGCCTTGGCTGTCCTGGACTCATTTTATAGACCAGTCTGGCCTCAAACTCACAGAGATCCGCCTGCCTCTCTGCTCTCCAAGTGCTGGGACTAAAGGTGTGTGCCACCACGGTCAGCTACACTGGTGTTTTTTTTGCTTTGTTTTGTGTTTTGTTTTGGTGGCAGTTAACAAAAATCTTTGTCCACCTGGCCTTCTGCTTTCTTAGGGTTTTGAGTACATCGTATTTCTATGTCTGTCTATATCTTTCATATAGTACAAAAATAAACTTTTTATTTGGAAATGTACAACAAATACATAGTAACCTCAGTGAGCAAAAACCTGAGTCTGCAGAAGGATATGTTAGGTAATAAAGAGGCAACACAAAAAGAAAGACATCGTGTTAGTAAAAGCTGAGAAAACAAAACAGGCTAGATGCAATTTCATGCCAAAAAGTTGAGAACTGTGCATTTTAAGACCTTGTCACTTCCTTCTACCCTAAGCTACTCTGAAAATAAGTTGAATCAAATGGTCTATAGAGAGTAGTAAAATAAACCACAGTGAGTGTATTGTTTAACCACAATATTTAGTGTTCCTCCTAGTGTCACTTTATTATGTACTTCTTGTAAAACCACAAAAACTGGGGCTGGAGAGATGGCTCAGCAGTTAAGAGCACTTTCCGCACTTCCAGAGTCACCTGGGTTCAAATCCCAGCACCCACATGGCGGCTCACAACCATCTGTAACTGCAGTCCCAGGAGATCTGATGTCCCTTCTGACCTCCTGGGTACCAGGCATGCACATTGTACACACACAAACCTGCAGGCAAGACACTCATATAATACAAAATTATAAAAATAAAACTTTTTAAATGTTATAATAAAAAAACACAAAAATTAGAGTTTCTATATTTTTTAAACTTTTGTTATTAGTATCTAAGGACATTTAAAACAAATTTATAAGAATCTAAGGACATTGAAAACAAATTTATAAGAGCAAGGTGTAGTGGCACATGCCTATAATCCAGGCAAGAGATCAGGAGTTTAAAGTTATCCTTGGCTCCATGGCTTATCCTAGGCTACAGAGGACCCTGCTTCTAAAACCTTTTTGATTATTTAAATTTGCTATTAAGTAACAATTAAAAGAATTAAATTTCACTTGCCATAATATAAACAAAGCTAATTTTGTTTGTGGGGGGGTGTTCATAAATCGTTGCAAATTTACACAAAGCATCCTGGAAGTATTAATATTTTCCCTCCTATTCTAGACTTTGCTTTCATGAGGGAGTAAAGCTACCTAGAGTTCTAACTTTCCAGAAATGTGGGGCAGTCTGCAGTTGTTCTCATCTTCCCATGCTGTCGGGCAGATGTTAGCAAGTGACAGGTCTGCTTATGCTCTGTGACTCCCAGCATACTGCAATGCCTTCACCATTGTGGTCAGCAAAGCTCAAAGATTCCACACCTGGGTTAAATCTGCCTCTTTGCATGTCTTTTCTCAGAGATAAAGATTTACAAGGACGTCTTCCAGGCTATTTACAACACAGAGAATGGAAGCTGAGCCCTGCACAACTAGAAGGTAAAGAAAGCCATCCTAAATATTAAAACCTAACAGCATCCCTCCATGCATCTGTGGACTTCTGTAGCATTCATTTTTGAGACCAGATCTTATTCTTATAGCTAAGGATGGCCTGGAACTCACTGTGTAGCTCTGGCTGGTCTAGAACCCATAATAGTCCTGTCTCAGCCTCCGAAGTACTAGAATTGAAGTCATGTGCCATTGCATTCAGCTAGCTCCCATCCTGATCATTCTCTAGTGCAAACATAAGATTTCAAGGAATATCTATATTATCCTATCATTTAAGAGAGGGGAAGAAATACCCTATCATGTAAGGAGGGGAGAAACAAAGTTTTTAATAATTTTTTTATGTGCATTGGTGTGAGGGTGTCAGATCTCCTGGAACAGAAGTTACAGACAGGTGTTAGGTTCCATGGGGGTATGGGAATTAAATCTGGGTCCTCGGGAAGACCAGCCAGTGCTTTTAATTGCTGAGCCATCTCTGCAGCACAGAAATAAATTTTTAGCCAGGCATGATGGCACACCTATAACTCAGGAAGCCAATGCTTAGTTCAAAGCCAGCCTGGCCTATATATATCAAGAACCTAAATTTAAAAAATAATAAACTATTTGCTAGATTGAAGGGGGATTGCTTTCAAATTGACATCTCTTAAGAATGTAATCAGTTGATTTCCAAAGTGATTGTACAAGGTCACATTCCCACCTGCAATGGAGGAGGGTCCCCCTTTCTCCACATCCTCTCCAGCATGTGTTGTCACTTGAGTTTTTGATCTTAGCCATTCTGATGGGTATAAGGTGAAATCTGAGGGTTGTTTTGATTTGCATTTCCCTGATAGCTAAGGATGTTGAGCATTTCTTTTAAGTGTTTCTCTGCCATTTGATATTCTTCTATTGAGAATTCTCTGTTTAGCTCTGTATCCCATTTTTAATTGGATTATTTGATCTGTTGGTGTTTAACTTTTGAGTTCTTTATATATTCTGGATATTAGCCTTCTGTCAGATATAGGGTTGATGAAGAGCCTTTCCCAGACTGTAGGCTCTCATTTTGTTCTGATGACAGTGTCCTTTGCTTTACAGAAGCTTTTAAGTTTCATGAGTTCCCATTTATTGATTGTTGACCTTAGAGCCTGTGTTATTGGTGTTCTGTTCAGGAAGTTGTCTCCTGTGCCAATGAGTTCAAGGTTCTTCCCCACATTTTCTTCTAACAGGTTTAGTGTATTGAGATCTTTGATCCACTTAGACTTTAGTTTTGTGCAGGGTGATAAATATGGATCAATTCGAATTTTTCTACATGTAGATATCCAGTTAGACCAGCACCATTTATTGAAGATGCAACTAATCCTGATGAGACCTGATAGGCTAGGGTCAGACAGAAAGGGAGAAGGACCTCCCCTATCAATGGACTGAGGGAGGGGCATGGTAGAAGAGGGAGGAAGGGTGGAATTGGAAGGAGACAAGGGAGGGGGCTACAAGGTAACTAAAATGTAATAATCAAAAAATAAATTAAAAATTATGTAAAATAATAAAAATAAATTTAAAAAAAGAATGTAATCAGTCAGCCAGGCCAGGCTATGGTGGTGCACACCTTTGGTCCGAGCACTCAGGAAGCAGAGTCAGGAGGATCTCTGTGAGCTCAAGGCCAGCCTGGTCTACAGAGTGAGTTCCAGGACAGCCAGGGCTACACAAAGAAACTCTGTCTGGAAAACACAAAAGAAATTAAACAGTCTTGGTCAAATATTCTTATCCAGATAGCTTGTGAGGGTGGTAATCAGCAAATCCAAGGTCACATATTAATCATCTAATGAAACAGTATAAACACAAAGTATGAACTGGCCAGGGTGGTAACATGCATCTGTAACATCAGCGTTAGGGGGCCAGAGGCAAGAGGAGAACCATAAGTTTAAGGGAAGCCTGGTCTACATAATGTTTGACAAGCCAAGTCAGTTTTGTCCTCAAAAGACAAAAATAAAATAAAATGAAGTGCCAGGATTTCTTAGAAACAAATAAAGAAAATGATCATGATGAAAACTGATACACTGTCTACAGGTCATTGGTCCAAGTAGCAAACATCTATATAAGCCAATAGTGTTCCAGGCAGAAGAATGATAGACATGTTCCTGCTCTGGAAGGAGATCTACAAGGAAAATACATAGTTAAACCACAAAATTATTGAGTTGTTTACGTTAAATTATAAAATGACGTGAGATACAAGAGAAGTATAGAATGTTATAGGACCAGAATAGTGTCCCAATTTGGTCTTGTGAGGCAAAGAAGGGAGTCTAGAGAAAACGAGGGAGAAAGAACAAAATCTAGGAACAGAGTCTAGGAAAAGGAAAAGCATTATGTACCAGAAAACCTAAAAGGAGCTAAAAAGATGGCCCAGGAGACAAGAGCATTTGCTGTACATGACCTGGATTCAGATCCTGGCACCACCAGTTCAGGGCTGAGGGAGCCAAGAGGTTTGCTGGAGCTTGCTGGATGCCAGGCTAGCTCCAGATTTGATGGCAGACCCTGTCTCAAAGGATAAGGTGGGACATGCTAGAGCAGGATGCCTGCCATCCATGATTAGAGGTGAGTGTGCCCCCCCCACATGTGCATTCAGATGTCCCACACTCACATACCAAAAAGGAGAGAGAGGAGGAGGAGGAGAGAGAGAAGAGCTGACAGAGCCTTTACTTGCTCGTGACCTGAACTCTCTCCCCAGATCCCACAGAGTGGAAGCAGAGAACTGACTCCTGCAATTGTCTTCTCACCTCCATGTTCATGCAGTGTCATATATGTACATGCACACACACACATACATATGTACACACATACATACATACTCATATTCTGTCTCCCATCATACTCATTACCCAGTTATTTACAATTTTGGGTAACTAACCAGGCCTGTGAGGAAGAGTCCCTGTAGCATCAATAAGGAGGCAGATATCAAAGTTTCAAAAACCGACACTAGAAAATGTGGTAATTATAGCATTCTTACAGCTTTCCTATGAGGAGTTAATCTATTCGTTCTGCATGATTTGTTGAAAACCTCAGTCTCCAACATCTCCTATCTGTGCTCCCAAATAACTTTGCTTCCTACTTCCCTGCATAGAATTGAACGGAATTCCCAAAGTATATCTCCCCGAGGCCACACCTCATCCTCTGTGTGCGTGTGCGTCTATGCGCTTGCTGGGGAACATGCCCTGCTCCACCTTCTCCACCTTCTTCCTTTGAGACAGGGTCTCGCACTGAACATAGACTCCCTGCTTTCAGTGGCTGTCTATCAAACACCAACAATCCTCCTGTCTCTGCTCCTACCGTGCTCGGGCCCTTAGCTTGCACAGAAAGTGCTCTCCTTCGCTGAGCCATCTCCCCATCCCCTATCTTCCACTACTTTCTTGAATATTTTGAAAATCACATGTTTACCCTAATGTAAAATAGATATCTATGAATCTACACTGATAGAAACAACGAAGCTAGGAATGCAGGTCAGTGGTAGAGCAGCTGCTTAGCATATATTAGGCCCTAGGTTCAATCTCCAATATTGGAAAAAGAATGAAAACTACGAATAATTAAATATTTAACACAAGGTGGAGACAAATGACCAAGTAATGGCAATAAAGTAGGAAAATATATAATATAAATTTTTGTTTTGCTTTGTTTTCTTGGTATTTAGGATGTAGCCTACTCTGACCTCAAACTCACTACGTAGTCAAGGCTGGCCTTGAACACCTATTCTTCTGCATCTTCCTGCCTCTACCTTCAAGTGCTTGGATTATATCATGCACCACCTTGCCTGGCTCCACATTTAGTTTTTCTACCAATTACTGCTTGTTCTACTTGATTCTATAACTTCTACTTTATTCTAATTCAAATCCCAAGAAAAGACTGCATCTGTCTTTTTAAAAATCTATTACGCATTCTCTCCATATTTTTTCAGAACACAATCTTCAATTGAATATGTGATCTTCCCCACCTTATTAGCATATGCATTTCTCCCCTCCCTATCCCCCATTTTGAGACAG
>JAQQSO010004031.1:0-13106 GCA_028658305.1 Pachyuromys duprasi | reverse complement strand
TGAGGAGACAGGATAAGCTGGGGTTGGATGGATGGGAAGGAGGTCCTCCCCTGTTGGTGGACTTCGAGGGGGCGGGGAAGAAGGAGATGAGGGAGGGAGTGGGAGGGTAGGAGGGAATGGGGGAGGGGGCTATGCCTGGGATTCAAAGTACCTAACTTGTGACTGAGATAAAAATAAATAAATTAAAAAAAATGTTTGGTTTGTTTTCAGGTGCCAAAACTGCAAATGATCAGGTCTGGCTACCTGGGGACACCTGCCCTGTTACATGCAGGTTAGGTTGTAGCAAGGGGGAGGGAGTTAACACATTCCATAGGCTTCCTTAGGGTCTATGTGGCCCTAGTCACATCCCAAGATTAATCTGGGTGGGGGACTGCTGGACCCTTGCTCTGAAAGAACTGTGCTCTGGTGACTTTGCCCCAGTCCCACGAATTAACTCCAAATTTTTGAACCTCTCAGTTTTAGAAACAAATCATCCATAAAGAATTTTGATTTGTTGTGGTGAGTTTTTTGGTTTTGTTTTTGTTTTTCCCAATGCAGAGTGAACTGAAACCAGGGCTTTATACACCCTTGGAACTTAGTCCTCAATCTTAAACCTTCTATAACCAAATGGCCATTTACTTACTCACAGGCAATTTATCAGGAGATGAAAGCAAGAGACAATAGAAAGAAATAACATGTAAGGGACTCTTTTGTTGTTGTTGTTGTTGCTTTCCACAAGTGAAAAGAAATTAGTTGTTTGGAGTTGCTTGATTCATGCTGTGCAAGACACACACTGCACTAACATGTTGAATATTTTGTAGGCACTATTGTGTCCTGAGACCCTGGAGGCTCAAGCAGCCTCTTCAAAAGCTTGTTTTAGGTCTGTATTTTTTAGAGCTTGTGCTGATATTTTTAAATAAAGAAACAATTCCCTAATTTATAAGCTATATGGGACATTCCAAAAAGAGAAGAAATTATGATCCAAAAGCCCACCTGTGGCCTGAAAGTCATGAGAGTAGCCAAGGACTTGAGTGTACTCACTAGGAGATCTCTTACATAGCCTTGGTTTTGGTTCCACTACTGCAGAAAAAAAAAAGATACAGAAATAGATAGAAAGACAGAAAGATAGATGAGAGAGACAGACAGATGATAGATAGACACGTAGTCAGACACACACACACAGAGGCAGAACAGAAAATCAGGACCACAAAAGTGAGAGAAAAGGAAAGAAAGAGGGTAAGGGAAAGAAGAGGGGATGAGAAAGAGAGAGAATGAATGTGAGGAAGAAGGAAGAGAGAGATCTGTATGGTTGGAAGAATAGAGAAGGAAGAGAGGAGATGGAAAGGAGGAGAGGAAATAAAGAGGGTGATCCCTGTGGCTAGTAGATTATTAGTCCCCTAAAAATGTATATGCCTTAGTGTCCCGTCCTGATAGAGAACATTCAGCAGGTGATCAACTTAATTTCAGAAATATAAAAATAATCGATTATCACGGATTATCTGAATGAGCCTTGTCTAACTTCAGAAGTCTATAAACATGGAAGAATAAAGCAAAAAAGTAGGCACGAAAGACAGTGACCTGAGAAGACTGGACATTTTGCTGCTGGTAATGTAGGGACTGAGGAACCTCAAACAGAACTCTAGACATTGAGGCAGCAGACAGGCAGAGGGGTTCTAGTTTTGGAAATAGTGGGTCTAAATTCCTTGAAGATTCCAATGCAAACGAACTAGTTTCTCACATTTATCCTCCAGAACACAGCTTTGCACATGCCTTGATCTCAGCCCAATGAGAAAAACATTAGACCTCTAATCTACAAAATTAGAATATAAGAAATTCTGCCAAGCCCTCCACTTGGGGGGGGGAGGGGAGGATTCACTATTGTAGCAAAGGAAAACTAGTATAAGCCCCAGTCCTATTCTCCTCATTGTCTGGCCTTAGCAAGTTATTGAATGACAGTCCATATCTACATATCTGTCTTACTTTTCTATTGCTGTAAAAAAGACTATTACCAAGGAAACTTGTAAGAGACTTAATATTTAATTAGAGTTTTGTGAGTACTTAATTGGAGGCTTACTTACAGTTTCAGAGTGTGAGTCATGGCAGAAAACATGGCATCAGGCATTGAGCTGGAGCAGTATCTGAAAGCTTACCTCCAATCCACAGCACAAGCCTGAGAAAATAAAAGAGAGCTAATTCGGAATTCTGTGGGCTTATGAAACATCAAACCCCACTGCTAGTGACTAACCTTCTTCAAAAAGACTGTACCTCTTCCACCGAGACCACACCTGCTAGTCGTTCCCAAACTCTCCAACAACTAGGAACCAAACATTCAAATATATTCACCTATGAGGGACATTCTCATGAAATCAGCACAGTATTGAAAATAGTTGTGAGAACGAAATTAGAAAGCACACAGCGAGAGCCTAGGCAGGTGGCCCAGTGGGGACAGCACTCCTGAGTAAGCGTGAAGATCTTTGTGCAGATCCCAGCGTCCACGTAAAAAGACAGACATGGCGACCAGCATGGAACTACAACCCCATCTCTGGGCAAGAGAAGGTCAGAGAATCCATGGAGTTTACTTGCCAGCCAATGTAGCACAAACATAGAGGAAGACAAGAGTGCCAATCTGTCACTTGAACACATGTATGGGTGTATATGCCCATATGCATACCTTCATACACATATATCACAGAGAGACAGAAAGAGCACACAATATGCTCTATTAAGTACTTTACTTTATACTAAACATTTTAATTAATATTATTAATGATACATGAAAACAGGATTTAAAAATCAAGCATGTTTCAAATGTTTTAGAAATGCCATATAATACCTTTTAAAAATAGCTTTATAATGTATAAGTTGACTTTTGAAAACTACACATACTTAACGCACAATACACATGAGTTGATGGGTTTTCATATGAGGTTGCATAGAACAATCACATTACCACAATCAAGAAAAAAAAAGATAATAGAAACTGATCTGACCTCTTCATTGAGATTTTAACATAGAATTTAGCACATAAGCACAGTTTTTTTTATTTCCAAGAGAACATACGATCTACATTATTTATCGTCCTTGTCCAAAAAAGTATTATTTTACCAAAATTACTATTTTATTTTATTAATCTATTTATTATTATTTATTCACATTACACCCCTATTGCAGCCCCTTCCCCCTTCTCCTCCCAGTCCCTCCCTCCTACCAAAAGTTATTTTACGCCACTATGATTATAACAACTGTAGTTGCCTAGAAAAAATGTTTATGTACCTTCATAATTTGTATATTGAAGACATAATCTCATGTGTTGATGTCTAAAGAGACTCTTTGGGAAGTAATTGAGTTTAGATGTGGTCCTAAGAGTAGAGCCCCACGGTGGCATTAGATTTTGTAAATAGAAAGGGGGCAGAGAATCCTGCCTCTATCAAGTAAACACACAGCAAAAGGTTGTCATCTGCCATCCAGGCGAGGTCCTTAAGCAAGCGTCATATACAATGGCAAATTATTCTTGGGATTCTCACCCTCCAAAACTATTGGGGATTAATGTTTTATTTTTGATCCACCAATCTTTGGTATATTTTTAAAATAGCCAAAGCTAAGACACAGAAAATACTAGCATTCCTAGAAAGAGTAATAAAACTATTTGTTGTTAATCCTGTTGACAAAGGAATATAAATATCTTTGTAAATTACATTATGCAAGTACTATATTCTGAAGGAAATAAACATAGTTTCATTTCTAGTTGAAAGAGTGGAATGATGGTAGTTAACAGAACGTAACTCATTGTTACCCTAGGTAGGAAAATGATTTCTGCCTAACAGGACACCATGGATCAAATCAGTCCAGAGAAGCTGCTATTGCCCAATTCAGGAATGCTGCACAAAAAACTTCCTTTTCAAGATTAACTAAGACTTAGGACAAAGGTGATGTCAACAGCCTTTGAAAAGTAATGTTCTACTGAACAAATGTTCATTTCCCCAGCACACTATAGACATAAGGTAGAAGTAGGTGGAGGATTGTTGTTCATTCTATCCAGAGTGCAAGGTCAGTATGAATAGACTAAAATAGTCAATATGAATAGACTAAAAACAAATACACTGTATGCAGAAATGACACAGAGTGGTGATTTGTCACACAGGTAGTCTTCAAAAGTCACACTTCAGGAATTGGTGATGAAAACATATATACAGGTAATATTATACAGACTTAGAAGGGCATATTTAGAAATATATGTACATATAGACATATATGCATAGAATAACAATTAATAAAAAGATCATTAATTTAAAAGAGCACAAAGTGGTATAAAAAGGGTTTAGAGAGAAGGAAGGGAGAAATGTTATAATTGAGCTATAAATTTTTTTTTTTAAAAAGGAGAAAGAACTTTTAAAGATGCATGAAGGAAATCTTCAAAGTATATATAAAGTAGAGGAAGCCAGAGGAATTAAAACATAAATTATATTTAAAAATAAACCAAATATGCTTGTAATCTCTATTTTAGCTATGTCTGTATGCATGTATACATATATATTTTGAAATGAACACAAAAAATCTTCCATAGATATTTAAATGATAGACTAGAAAAAAGTTGAATCAAATAAATTATTAGCTTTACAGATCTCTGAAGATGCGCATGTACCTCTAGAGACTGATAGAAAAGGAGAAGCTGAAGTGATAAGGTGATTGACCAAAACAAAACAAAGAAAAAACAGAAAACAAAACAAAACAAAAAACCAAACAAACAAAAACTTCACTGTTCAACAGACAAAGAAATGAGAGGGAAAACTTCTAAAAGTATGATCATTGTAAAATTTCCAGAAGAGATAGGATTGTTAGCAATTCAGATAAGAAAAAGCAAGAACACAAGGTTCAGGCTTTAAAAATAGTTAACATTCTGAGGAGTGTAATATTTGCTGAAACTGGTGATGTGGATTGAGTAACACAAAATCAAGTGAGGAAGGAAAGTGATGAAACTGAATTAATGAAAGCAGATAGACTTTATGGAATACTGTTTAATGAGAACTACCATGATAAAACTTGGGATTTTGAAAACAAAATAATATTATAATCTGGAAGAGTGGAATCTTGATGGAGTTTGTTTGAAGAAACGTCTGTAGACTAAAACTAAAATACTGGAAGTGTTGGTATAATGTTCTTGTGGAATGTACACCACTGACTCTTGTTTATTCAAATGATGATTTCTCGACCCCAATATTTGGTTTCAATCAGGACATTGCATTGTGATGTTTATTCTAAACATCACCTGTCTCAAATTTGTGTAAACATGCCACCATTTGTTCTCTGTATTGTCAATAAAACAACCAGCCAATGCTAAGCAATGGAGAGAATAGGGTAGGACATCCTGGTCTGGAGGGGAGGAGAAGAAAATGAATGGGAGGAGTCGGGAAGAGAGTTGGCAAGAGAGGACTTGGAAGCCTGAGCAAGAGATTAATCGGGCGTAAGATATGATTAAAAACAAGTATAATGTGGGAAATCTGAGCGGAAGTAAACTAAGTGGGCTTGTAGGTTTAGGATGGAGTAATTATTGCCCAGCATTGTGCTCTAGGTTAATTAAGTAAATCATAGTCTCTGTGTGGTGATTTGGATATACAGCTGGTTTAGGAATAACTGCTGCTTAACTAAAAGATAAAACAATAGTAAATATTAAAAACTCACAACATGGAAGTCTGAATGTGATATCAGAATCAGGAATTAAATGAAAACAGACAAGTTAAGGCAGATGTCAGAGCTAACAAGGGGCAGGAGCAAGATTATTAATAAGAATAAGAAATGTGCAAGGTCCTTAGTCATCCATCAGGGAAATGTAAATCAAAATGACACTGAGATTTCACCTTACAACCATCTGAATGGCTAAGATAAAAAACTCAAGGGACAACACATGTTGGAGTGGATGTGGAAAAAGGGGAATCCTCCTCCATTGCTGGTTTGGAAATAAATCTGATGTTTTCTCAGGAAATTAGGAACAGTGCTACCTCAAGATCCAGCTATACCACTCCTAGGCATATATCCAAAATATGCTCAAGTACACAACAAGGACTTTCACTTATAAGTGGAGGTTAACATACAATATAAGATAAACATACTAAAATCTGTACACCTTAAAAAGGAGGAGGACCCTGGGTAAGAGGATCAATCCTTATTCAGAAAGGCAAACAGGATAGACATTGGAAGAAGGAGAAAACAGGGAACAGGACAGGAGCCACCACAGAGGGCCTCTGGAAGATTCTACCCAGCAGGGTAACGAGGAGATGCTGAGATTCATAGCTAAGCTTTGGGCAGAGTGCAGGGAATCTTATGAAGGAAGGGGGAGATGAAAGGCCTGGAGGGAGTAGGAGCTCCAGAGGTTGAACAACAGAACCAAAAAATCTGGGCCCAGAGGTCTTTTCTGAGACTGCTATTCCAACCAAGGACCATGGAGATAACCTAGAACCCTGCACAGATGTAGCCCATGGCAGCTCAGTGTCCAAGTGGGGTCCCTAGTAAAGAGAACAGTGGCTGTCTCTGACATGAACTAAGTGGCTGGCTCTTTGATCACCTCCCCCTGAGAGGTGAGCAACCTTACCAGGCCTCAGAGGAAGACAATGCAGCCAGTCCTGATGAGACCTGATAGGCCAGGGTCAGATGAAAAGGGAGGAGGACCTCCCCTATCAGTAGACTAAGGGAGGGGCATGGGAGGAGAAGAGGGAGGGAGGGTTGTTGGGAGGGAACGAGGGAGGGGTCTAGAGCTGGGATACAAAGTGAATAAATTGTAATTAATAAAAATAAAACAATCATTAAAAAAGAGAGGGAAAAATAAAAATGTAATAAATAAAAATTTTAAAAACATAAAAAAAGAATGATAAAATACAGGCACTTATGTGACTGGAATTGCTGAAGCTAATTGAGAGATTATGACTTGAGTCTTTAAAAGCAATGTCTTGTAGAGGCCAGGAGTTCAGTTCCTAGCCCCCACATCATACAGCTCACAGACAACTACAACCCCAGCCCCAGGAAACATGACTCCCTTTTCTGGCCTCTGTATGTGGCTTAGAGTTGAATGGTGCCTAGTCTGAAGCTGACATTAATTTGATGCATGATCTAAATACTGAGAAAAGCTCTAGTACAAACATACTACATAAAATAAACAAGATAGAAAATAAATTTTAAAAATCCATAGAGAACTGGGAAAATTACAGAAAAAGAATCATTGAAATCAGGACTGGAAACAGGTTCTGGTTTCATGTTCAGTGGTAAAGGAGACATGCAGAGGAAAAAGAGGAGGAGGGGATGAGAAGTAATTATTTCACATTTTGTGGATGTTGACAGTGATGCATACACTCCATATTAACGTCCAACTGTCAATAACAATAGGAGGTTGGTAGTAGAGAAGCGAATATAGGCGAGATGCTCAGAAATAAACCAAAGAAGTGTGAGTCTTCTCAAAAGGAAATACTTCAGATATCTGTGATAATGAATATAGCATAAAATGTTTTTGGAAATTTATTGATAATCTCTGTGTATTGTTAGCATAAAGAATATGTCTAAGATGTACACTGTGCTCAAATTACTGCTCTCCAATCTGGACCACACTGGATTAATGCAGATACAAACACACCTTTCTGTCTCCCTCTATTCTTTTCAGTCATTCATTTAGCTTCCAACCAGATCACAGGATTCCATTGTGTCTAATAGTGTCTTATATATATATATATATATATATATATATATATATATATATATATATATTACATTTTTTCTAGTGGACCTGCCATATATAATGCTTTCTAACAAGCTCTACTTAAAGCTCAATGTAAGGAATAAAATCTGATAGTTGCTATGTTAAAATATATTTAAATACTTCATTATTGGATTCTATGATGTGATTTTTATCTTCATATGTATTTTTTATTAAGAAAGTTCAGCTTAATAAGCCGGCATCACTTTTGACTGAATTTAAGATACACAAATATGATTACCACATGAGCACATGTCTGAAGTAGAATGAGGTAGGATAGCACTGGGTATGATATGGTCATAGGGGCACCTAAAGCTGTCTGTGGTAAACTAGAAAAAAAAAGGCTCAAAATTAGAGCTCACAAAAATTTATCCACAAGTTAAAATATAGTAAAGTTTTTAATCCATACTGATAAAGAATCAGTGTGGTGACACCTTGATCACTATTTTCTCATTAACTACAGCTTTTTTAAGACTCACATCAGGCAAGTGAGTACTGGAAAGAGCATCAGGTTTGATCAGGGCACTACAATCACTGAGGTTTTACCACCTGAATCATCAAGCAACATATAAGTCCACTCATTTAAAATAAACATAAGTCATTAAAATACAGTCAACTCTCAACCAAATGTGCATCTGGACATGTACACACACACTCACGCACGCTCATTCATTGTCTACACATTTGCTATTATTACTGATGTTAATATTTCAACTTTGATAGTAGGAGCTGGATCAGGACGCTTTCAAAAAAGATAATAACACACATCAACAACACATATCAGTCTTATCGCTGTATGAAAGCAAATGAAAAAATAAAATTTAGAGGGAGGACGGGTGGGATTGGGAGGGGATGGAGGAGGGGCTAGAGCTGGGATACAAAGTGAATAAACTTTAATTAATAAAAATAAAACAAAAATTTAAAAAGAGAGGGAAAAAATAAAATTATTAAGGTGCCTATGATATGCTGATTAGTAAATCTAAGACTAGGGAGATCTTCCTTTCAAAGTCTACAATCCTTTCTGAGAAAAGGGAAACCCTGAAGTAATGGAGATCACATTTTCTCTGATCAGAGCAGTCATTCTCCAAAACCCGCTCAGATGGCTCAGCAGATCCACTGAACTGTCAATCAAAATCACAGCAAGAGTTTTTGCAAACTGTTTTTAAAGTTTTCTGAAGGAGCAAACTGTCACGCTTACCTATTAAAGGAAGTCTGTGGTAGAAAAAAAATAATGACGATTCACATTTTCACTTGGTGCTCACCAGTTGCTGTAGTTCTCCAAACACACTGGAATACTAACAACACAGTTATTTTAAAGTTCTTTACTAAGTCTAAAATCTGTCCCCTAGTGTATTTTGTTGATTCTTTTTTTTTATTACTTTGTATACATGAATACAAATTCTTATTTATTCATAGGTTTTCTTTTCTCAATTACATGTTTTCTCACAAAAATGGTCCAATTTCCAGTGACACATCCTCTGAATGATCCAAACAGACACATGAGATTTGAAGTTCCCCCAGGATCTGTAGGTTTACACAAAATCAAGGGAAGAAAGCAGAAAGCATGTAAGAGCAGGAGGCAGGACAGGAGGGCTGTGAAATGCTGTCTTCTGCACAGCATGACTATTGCAATCAGGGACTCAGCAGCTGTGGTTACCTGCCCAAGACCCACACAGTATCATGCCAGCTGAACTCTCTGGTAGGTCTGGTATGCTTGTGACCTTTCTGTTGCTGGGATAAAACAGAATGACCATTGCAACTTATAGAAGAAAAGTTTATCACCCTTTACTGAAACACATACAGAGACAGAGAGAGGGAGAGAGAGAGAGTTGTTCTCACTTCTAAGGATGTACTTCCTGACTTTCTAAACTCCCTAAACAGTGCTATCAACTTGGGAACACATTTTCAAATGCCTGAGCCTATGTGGAACATTTTCCACTTGCACCACCAGAGTGGGAGAGATCTCTGGCCCCATCACTTCCTGAGGAGTTCCTGGCTAGGCAGAAAGAATCATTCCCTTTAGTTTGGTTTGTTTGTTTGTTTGTTTGTTTGTTTGGATATGACCACTGGTAGATTTCCCTTCTCCAGTGGACATCCATGGGTAGCACTAGGTGGTAGGTTATCCTACTATACATGAAGAAGGGATGAAGTTAAAAGAGGGGATTGTTAAGCGTTAGAGAGGGAAATGGGGGAGGCGTTATCATATTTCATTTTGCACACATGAAATTTTCAAAGATAAAAAACATAGAAATATTAAGTTTGGGAATGTTTGGGTGGAATTTCAGAAGTCTGGTCTTTACAGTGTCTAGAATCCCTCTGTGTTTGGACTACACAGTGTTGAATCGCAGGAAACAAAAGCAGGAACCCTTCTTGATGAGAACAGCACTGCTTATGTGACCTTTGAAAACATTGGCGCTTCTCTTTGGTGGAGCATTTTGTGCAATCTTCCATTAATTACCAGAGTTCTGAAGTAATTTACCCTAGTCATTTTACTTAAAGGTTACCCCCTTTTCTTCTTTTTTCTTTTTTTTTTTAAATTAGAATAGAACTTTATTTGTGGGATTGAGATTTTGAAAATGATTTTATAGCTAATGCAATACATTTTGATACATTAACTGGATATACATTTACCATATAAAAATTAAAAACAATGTCAAATAGCTTTATCAAATGTCAAGTTAAACACAATTGGGTTTTCCCCCTTTTTGAGAAGAGGGCCACCGATACTGACCTTTGACATTACACAAGCTGATTCTCCTTTGGTTAATAAATATATATATATATATATGTATATATATATATTTGTATACATGTATATGTGGCACCCTATAATCAATATGGGCAACCTAGAAAATACAGTTAAATCTTAAGCTGACATTTTGGAATGCTTGTCCTCATTCAGAAGAATGAAAAAGTTGAAACAACTAAGTAATATAACTAACAAGGAAGCTCCAAAGATACATGGATAAAATTTCCTCTCTTTCATTGATTTTTCAGTTAAACATCATAAAAAAGAAATGAATAGGTCTTAAAAGGGATAGCACATACTAATCTCTAATAAGATTTATCAGATGGTAGAGCCAGCAGCCACTTCTGGATCTTAACTTACTTTTCAATTTTACAATTCATAAAATATTCAGCAAAGCATGACACAAGTTTGAGTTCAAGCACACTGCACTTTATGCTGCAAGATCCATTAAAAGCAATAATTTGTAATATCCTCAGTAGGGCTGTGTGCATTTCAAAATCACTTCAAAGAGGGAAGCAGGACCAATTAGTCCAGTTTTATATTAAACTAATCTCCTTTTCATCTTTGGACACTTCTCTCCTGAGATGATGATAGAGTGAGAGGGCTGTGAACAGCATGAACAACACCATCTATGTCAGGAGCTCTCACCCACAGTATGGACTCATGGCCGAGCTTGCTCTTGGAGAGGCACGGAAAAGCCCCCTCACTGTGACAGGGTGATGGGGCCTCTGATAATGAGCTCATTCTACTCCATCACCTCCTTGCGTTTCCTCTTCTTAGTATGAGCATGACTATTGGATAAGATTTGCTTATTTTGTGTCATTGCCTCCCTGGCATCCCTTTGCCCTTGATAAATACAATTCCAACATACAAAAAAGTGGAGCCATACTGATGGGTCTGAGAAGGACCTAATCCTGGAGGAGGCAGTATATGGCCTGCACAGTCCCAGCTGTGTGAACATGGTTATTGCTCTCCCATGGCCTCACTGTCTCCATGTGTAAACTGGAAGCTACATGTTCCTTTAACATACTTTGCATTTTACTTTATATTTACATACTTTATATTTTGTGTCATTATATATTTACTATGTGTAGTATGTATATTATTATTAGTATGATATGCATACGTGAAGGCAGCATCAATGTGGCATGGTTAAGATAGAGTGTTATCCTGAGATCAAACTTTGGTTGTCAGACTATGTGTCAAGATACAAACAGAGCCAACTCACTGGCTCTTTTCACATGGTTTTATTGGGTTAGCAAATAAGAAAATACATAGTTAGCAGCCCTGCTAAACACAAGCTCAACACAAATAAAAACTTGTGAGTGCTAATAAAATGATCACAATTCTATTAGAAAAATCATTTTGAAACAGTCTGTGCACTAATATCGAATGCAGCATACACCACTTGTTCCACATAATAAGATTTTCTGTAAGCAATGATCAATCTTTTCTCTTACCTGTCATCACTGCCTCATTTATTTAATATTACTATAAGCCATTAAAATAAAAGTATCCTGAAATGCAGCACAATTTTTAGACTTTAAAATGTGATAATATCAGTATGTAAGATTCACAAAGTAAGGGGATCTTTGAAAGGAGAACTATAAACCTGTCACATTTGAAAGTATCCCAGCTTTTCCCAGCGTATAAAGGAAAAGAAATTCATAAAAAGTTGGCTTTAGCGTAGATCGCTTTTAATGACAATTCTGTTAAGAAAAATAAAAAGAATGTGTATGCGTGTTTGGAGCTGTGTAAGTTTATGTGCACCTCAAGCACACAGGTGCCCACAAAAGCCAGAACACTTTACTGCATTCCCTAAACCTGGAGTTCTGGGCGATTTTGACCCATTTTGTACAGCTACTCAGAACTAAAACCAAATGACCTGAAACAGCAGAGAGAGCTTAAAATCACTGAGCCATCTCTCCGGCCCCAGGTGTCCCTTTTCCTTTGGATACCCATTGATTTGCCAATATGTGAAAAATATTGAAATGTGGTATTTCTTTTAATGTGTCTCCCCTGTAGGGGAAAAGCCTTAAAACATAATGTCTCCCACTCAAGGTTGGACCTTAATTCCTCAAAGGCACCTGAGCCTCAGCACGTCCTCCGTGTGCTCCAGTGTGGTGATGATACAGTGCAGGGTGAGACAGAGATAGCCTAGAAGAATGCAGGGTTGTGAGAGACAAGCTCTCGGAGCTATGCCTACTTTCCGAACTCAAAACCATCTGGGTTACACATGCTCCATTCCAGTATGTGCATCAGGATCTGATGGCTTGTTCCAAACCTGGGATTACACATTAGTTCTAATTAAACTCTGTGGGACTTAAGCCAAACCCAAAGTACTAAATAGGGAAGATATTTGTGGAAAAAAGGGTGGGTGCTGATAGAGGAAGGAGGAAAATGGGAGAAGGTAGGTGAGAAGAACCCAAATACATAATGTACATGTATAAAATTGTGAAGTCACAAATTTTAGTATTAAAAGAAGACTTTCAAGGTCAAATGGTGCTGGTCCAACTGGATATCTGTATGCAGAAAAATGAAAATAGATCCATATTTATCACCGTGCACAAAGCTAAAGTCCAAGTGGATCAAAGACCTCAACATAAAACCAGACACACTAAACCTTCTAGAAGAAAAAGT
>JAQQSO010004028.1:0-13109 GCA_028658305.1 Pachyuromys duprasi | reverse complement strand
ACTGAATCTATGATGTCATGTCATAAAGAGGAGTAACTGAATCTATGACCTCAGACATTTGAGGGAAGCATTCTATCACCAAACTACAGCCCCAGGACTGTATTTCTTTGTGGATAATACCTTAAGCCGGTGCAGATCCATAACAAGAATCCCCTCAAAGGAAAGTACACAAACCAGGGGCCACCATTCTGGAAACCATCTGACAAATGCATCAAAGACACTTAACTAAAAATATCGGGGGGGGGAGGGCTGGAGAGGTGGCTCAGCAGTTAAGAGTTCTATTTACTCTTCCAGAAGTCCCTGGTTCAATTCCCAGGGATCAGATGGAGTTCACAACTTCACACACTCATACATTCAGGCAAAACACTATTGCATATAAAATAAATTAAAAAAAAAAGAATTACTAAGTCATTTACTGAGCACTGGAATCACTTTCATTTCCAGTATTCAGATTGGTTTTTCATCAGTATTTCTATCTCTTTTTTTATCCCCATTTTATATCCTGTATTGATTTATTTTATTTCATTAGCAGTTTTGTGTCCTCTTGGCAGTCATTCAGGAGGCAATTTGCATTTTCTTTGATTTCTTCGAACATACTTATGATCACTGCTTTGAGCTCTTTTCTGGGATTCTGTGGAGAGCAGGGGAAGCCCTGAACATGTGAAAGCCTGAATGAATGTGTGTTGTTGACATGACCATGGCAGGGACCTTATTTCTTCAAAACCATGGGAATGACAAAGCCTTTTCTCTCGAATGATGCTCAGAGGGATGACAAAGCCTTCCTCAGGGATCTCATGCTAATGTTTATAGTATATGCAGAAAATGTCTACCATAGCTTTCTTCTCCCACATTGCCAATATTTCGGGCTTGACTACTCCCCTCCCTTATTGAGATTAACTAAACCTGTCTCCATGATCCAGCTGCATACCATAACCTTGCCTGCTTGTTTGTCTGTATGTAATGACCACATCTCCTTATTAAGCTGCATGCAATAAACTCACTTCCATATTTAACTGTGTATAATGAAAACATTGTTGCAGTTTCTCTCTCAGAGAATGTAATCTGCCCAATCCCAGTTTCCTGACTGTGTTTATCTTTTCTTCATTCCTTCAACCTTTAGAGTGGAGTCCATCCCTGGAGCCACACTGAATGTGTAGGATTCCTTCTCACTGGCTACCATTAATGTTGGAGAAGACATGTCTTGTTTATTTGTTTTGCATGACAGAGAGACAGAAAGACAAAGAAACAGCAAGACAGAGAACAGAAACACACACACACTATGTCTCTGTGTGTGTGTCTGTGTGTGTTGGAACTAGTACATCTGGGGTCAGGTCTTAGGTTGAATTAAAAAAAAATCACCCTTATTCTTTTATTGGAAGTGCTTTCATATCCAAGAGGAAATAGGTTATAGTAGGGTTATGTATTTTCCTGGCTAGAGAACACCAGGCTCAGTCCCCAGCACTCTTAACTGCTAGTTGCAGATTTGACTCTGGTCCCAGATGCTGGTCACACCTATGGCTGGCCCTTCAAGCATCTGTGAATATTGGTCCTATACCTGGGTTTTTCCTCCCAACGCTGGATGCACTGCACAGAACTTGTATCTCTGTTGCCCTATAGAGTATGACGGGGTTTCTAATTCACTGGATACTATGAGTTTTGATTCAAAGCTCCTTCCCCCACAGTCTACAGTTGCTCCACTGTCCAGGCTTCAGCATATGGTTGCATGACAACTGCTCTGAGTGTTTCAAGAGTTTGGTTCCTAGAGTATGAGGGGATACCAGCCTGCTAACTTACACAGCCATTTTTAAAATGCCATCTTGCCATTGCTCTGCTAGAGTCCCAAGGGCAGAGGGTTTTTCACAGCATTTCCCTCTTCCTGTCATTTCTCTTTACAATGTCTGCCACTGAGTGTGTAGGAGTTGACTTGCCAAGGCTATCTCAAGTATCTCACTGGGAGTTGGGCGTGGGGGTACACTTCTCAAGTCTGTCAATGTCTCCAGGATAGACTCTCTTTCCTGTTGTCTTTTAGAGTTTGTATTTTACTTTGATAGAGAATTCGACCACCACCCACCTCTCCTGCTAGCTTCTGCTTTACCCCAGTTTGCTTCCTGGAGTTTTCAATGGATAAACGTGTGTTCTCTGCTGTTTTGTCTCAACCTTCTAAAAATATACTTACATGATTCACATGTAGATCTGATCCCTACATGTGGCCCTTTAAAAAAGTATGTAAACGACTACAGAACCAGACTTTTTTTTTTCAAATGTAGTCTTTGCAACTATGCACGGTGACAAATGCCTTTAATCCCAGTGCTCAGGAGGCAGAGGTAGGCAGATCCCTGTGAGTTCAAAGCCAGCCTGGTCTATAGAGTTCTAGGAAAACCATGGCTTTTACATTTAGAAACCCCATCTTGGAAAATAAAAACATAAACAAAGGAATGAAACAAAACAAAGCAACCTGTCTTTGCTGTGGAAAAAATATACTAGTTTTCTGTAGTCAAGGAAAGGAGAGTTCATATACTAACTCTTTTTGTTGGGACTGAGAATTTTACCCTCAGGAAGCTAAAATCTAAACATGTTCTTGTCAACCTAGACTTGGTCTGAAATTCAATCTCTGCTCTCATTTATTCCATTCTGTTTTATTCTCTTGGAAACGATTCCCCCAATTACCACCCAACAAGATGCAACTCATAATAAATGTCCTTTTAAAATCTGTTCTTATTTTTAATGATATGTTTGAATGAGCTTTAAAATCTAAAGCTGCTATCATCATAATGATCTATCCATGTTAATCATTTGGATTTTTAGATGGAGTTTAGATTTCACCTGGCTAAAATCCAGTGAATGTTCTTGTTGGGAACATAATCATTCTAACATAAATATTCACTTCTTTACACGGGTTCATAAAATCTCTCCAGTTTCTCCAGGAAAGAATTTACTGAGAGAAGCCATGTATGGAATGAATCTTTCCTCAGACGTAACCCCACAGCTGTGAGCTCTCCAGGCCCGACTTGGAAAAACATATGGAAAAATCCTGAGAAAAAGGGCAGGAGCAAACCCAAGAAAGGCATCGAAAGAGTCTAGCTCCGGGGGAGATACTTCAAAGGGCAAATCTATCTGAGAGAATTGTCTGAAATTACTCTATGTTGGATTTAAAAAAAATTTTTTTTAGTATTCAAGAAGTGTTAAAACAGGGCTCAATAATATGCTAGTAGTTTTGGAGGATGAGTAAGTAAACTATTGTATGCTTTAAGAATATTAAAAATGAGTTGAGAATGCATTACTATGTAACAAAAAAAAAGGTTTATGAAGAAAAAAACAAAACAAAACCAGTTTAATTATTGAATCAAGTCTGAAGGCAGATGCAGCAGTCACAGGTTTGTGAGTTCCTTAACTGATTTGCTTTTGCTCTCAGTTTTGGAGATTCACCCCTGGGCCTCATACATGCCATTCAAGTCCTCTGTCTTTGATCACTGTCCTCAACCATCTTTTTAATTTTTTAAATTTGAGGCAGTGTTTCACTGAGCTGCCCAGGCTGGCCTTGAGCTCACTCTGTTGTTCAAGTGGGCCTTGATACTTCTTTCCTGCCTCAGCCTTCTGCGGATCTTGGAGTAATGGCCTCATTCTGGTATTTTAAAAGAGTTATACTTCTCAGCTTTTCCTTAATAAACTAATTTATGAAAAACACTAGGAAGCAAAAAAAATCAAGAAAATATTTTACTCTTTCTATGTACAAACGATCATGTGTTTTTGAGGTTTTGCCCCATGTTGTCAACTTAGAAGTTATTGAACTTAGGACTTTCTTACCACTTCATATTTTGAGATTTGTATTTACTCAGCATCAATAAAGTTACCAATACTCATTGGTTATATCACTCTCATGTACTCTTAAATTCCTTGTGATTTCTTAATCTCTTTGAATTGGTTGTAAAGATTACCAATGGGTATGGAGGATAGCACACAAACAGCAGCTGAACCATATATAAAAACCGAACTCTGGGTCTGGAGAGGTGGCTCAGTGAGTAAAACGCTTGCTGAACAAGCCCAAGGACCCGAGTCCGGGTTCTGAGGATTTATATTAAAAAACCAGGAATGGCAGCACACATCTGTAACCTCGGTGCTGTGGGCGGAGACAGACAGATCCCGGGGGCTTACTGGCTACTCAGTTTAGCCAAAATGAACACCCCAAAATTATCAAAAGAGATCTTGTCTTAAAAATAAGTTGAAACATGATAGATTTCTTACATGCTTGCACACTTGTATAAAACACACGTGCAAAATTAAAAACAAAAACAAAAAAAACAGCCTGTAGTAAGGAACACATTATCTATAGTTAACAATGCAATCATAAGTCAGACATTGGAAAGCCAATCACTATATGCTAACCTTTACTATCATTAACGTTTACAAAGAAGCCATATAACCCTTATAATCATGGACAGAAACAGCCTGGCCACAATAAATGAAAGAATCCCTGCTTTTTGTCCAGAGCCAACTTAGAACCAACTACAGAAAGGCCCAATCAACTACTGAGAAGTGCCAGAATCAAATGTATTCACCATCAAGCCATCCAGGGTCACTACCAGCTAGTCACAGTAGCTGGTAGCACAGTAGCACTCTCCCTTCTTTAGTGATAAAGGTCTCTTCTTGCATCTTAGTCTGACCCAAACGGGAAGTGAGGGAGGCTGACTTCCTTGATACATCGAGGCTGAAATAAATGGCGCTTGATTGTTCCCACTCACTGCCATACATGACCTGTCATAATTTCTCCTCTGACTACATCTTATATACCTCTCTATCACTGGAAGAGCCTTCTAAAACTCCATGAATGAAAGGCTCAATCCCATGCTTCCTTAAACACCATTCCCCTTTGGATTTCAGCTCCCTAGACCCTGCTACACGGATCTGAACAGGTCAGATTGAGCAGATGGGGTCAAATCCTTCGAACATCAGGCTCTTCTTTGAATGTATTTAAATGGTTTGAATCTAATTACTAATGATCTCTTTTTTCACTGGTGGTTTCTCAGAGACAGAAATGTGCATTATTTTCATTCTACTTTGCCAGATCCTAAAACTGATTCCCTGAACGACTGTGCAGGTGGTGTATCACCTAATAACATCACCCAGCAACCATCAGCCCGCATGAACCACACATTCCAGGCCCCTCCCTTACTGCTTCACTGGCCACCTCCCCTTCTTTTTCTTGCCCACCATGAGTAAATCTTTTATTAGACGGAACACATTTCTAGTAAACTTTAAGTTATTTCTCCTTGAGCAGCTTCAATGTCTCAAGATCAGGGAGAGGGTCCTCTGTGGCCTGTGTATCTTTTCCAATTATATATTTTTGTCTCAATTATTGATTTACACCATCTTCCCTGAGCTTTCCAAGTACAAACCTAGTATTTTCTTTACCTTTCACCAAGAAAACTTCAAGCACTTATTTGTTGAAAGTTACTGAGCCACAACAACTGATTATCACATATAGATGTGGTACCAGGTCCAATAGGACATTGCTGTCATTTAGTTGTCCCCTTAATCTTACGAATTAAATAGTATTTTATTCATTTTCTGGATGAGAGTGGTAGCTTTGAAGTATGTAAAGAAAGTTGCTGGTAATTACATGTTAAGCAAATGGCAAGGCAGCCTTTGAATACTAACACGTCACATTCTACATTCTGAAATCAAAACACTATGCTTAGCTGAACATGAACTCCATTTAAATGCTGGTCATGGCTAGTTTTGTCTAGTGGTCTCTCTGCTATACCATATATCATTCTTATCCTCCAAATATTTTATTTCAGGGTTAACAGGTCCATATTTAAGGAAAATATATAAACTTATAATCTGATAAAAATAAGCCGGAGAGATATGTCATTCTTGAGGTTTAGCCTAAAACATTGCTCAAAATAGGAAATATTTTAAAAGTTAATTAAACAAAGTATCTTTTTAAATATTATCTTTGTTATCAGTTTATTTTATGTGTGTGTTGGTGTGAGTGTATGCCACATATATGCAGGTGCCCGTAGATGCCAGAAAAATGCCCTAGATCCCCCAGAGGACTTAAAGGTAATTGTAAGCTGAGTAATGTGGGTACTGGAAACAGAACTCAG
The DNA here is from genome assembly GCA_028658305.1 of Pachyuromys duprasi. NCBI lineage: Eukaryota > Metazoa > Chordata > Mammalia > Rodentia > Muridae > Pachyuromys > Pachyuromys duprasi. Next base: position 7,002 of record JAQQSO010004028.1, on the reverse strand, counting down.
GTCTTCTGCAAGAGCAGGAAGTGGTCTTAATTACTGAGACACATCTCTTCCCCCACCAAACAACATTTTAATCCTTGGTTTTACATGCTGTACTTGTAAATATACATTATTATTTAACAATTTCATATGTGTATACAATGTATCTTGATCATACCCACCCTCCCACTATCCCCTCCTCCTCCCCTGGATGCCCCAGCTTCTTCCCCTTCCATCTTCATGTCTTCTTCCTTTCTGTAAATAATCCACTCAATTCTGTCAGCTTCGGGCAGGAGAATGGGCAACCTACCAGCTGCCATATCTCTGAAGAAAAATGACTCCTCCTCCTCCCCCAACACCCACCTGAGAGTCAACAGCACCTCACCTGAGGGTGCGACTCATGAGAGCCCTGTCCACACCTGTTTGGAATTTCAGCTATCTTGATCTTCTGCAGGTCTGGCGTGGAGCGTCATAGCTGCTCTAAATTCATGAATGTGACCGTCATGCCATGGCGGGGAAGATTGCTTCTGGTAGCCCTTCCCCCTTATCCTCTGGTTCTTAGATTCTTTCTACCTTCTCTTCTTTGATGTTCTCCAGGCCTTGTGGGTATTGACATAGATACTTCTTTCAGAGCTGGGTATTCAACAGTCAGTTTTTCTCAGTATAATGACTAGTTACAAGTCCTTGTATTGACCTCTCCCCCCCCCCCACCCCTAATAAAAAGATGCTTATTTGACTAAGGTTGGGAGAAGCATTAATCCATCAACACAAACACAAAACTTAGAAGGCAGTTTTGACCACATGCTTGTTAGTAAAAAGGGTAGTAATGTTACCCACCCCCTCCCCCCACACATACTAGGGGCTATTACTTCCCTGGTCATTGGCTTTTGACCAGGTTTAAAATGGCAGCTATAATTTATTTTTGATTATTTTTATTTATTTTATTATTATTATTTTTTGCCTGTGGGGACTTAAATCCAATCAGAAAACAGTTGGTTATTTCTGTAATAGCCATGCCATTATTTCACCAGCAGATACTTCTTGCCTAGAAGATCAATAGGATAGGATGTAGGGTTCACAGCCGAGTAGTTCATTTGATGACCTTTCTCACCTGGGAGCCTACACTGCACTATTTTAGATTATGAAAGCTAGTGAGAGGGCTCGCTCTCTTTGTGAGGTATTGAGGTTGATTTCTCTGCATTGCAACTAAAGTATATTGTATCTTCAGCAACAAGTTTTAGTGGGAAACCCAAAGCAACCTCACTAGTCTGTTTTCTTTTGGGTCTCTGGGACCTTTCTGAAAAATAATTCATAGGTGTTATCCTACACTGAGTACTGAAATTTTCATTTAACAGCCCATGTCTTCTGGAGGAACCACTGTCTACCCATGCAGGGTACATTAGACACTTTCCCTTTAAAAAAAAGAAAAGATGTTTTCAAATTAGGTCACAAAGTAGTGAGTTTCCACAAGGCTTTCTTAGGTATCCTGAGTTTTGATTAACCTATCCTGTATCGCCCTTCTTCCTCACCCCCTTCTTCCTCACCCCCTTGTTCCCATTCTTACATGAATTTTTTACACTCAGTATTCTAACCCTAGTTTTTTAGTGTCACATGTGATGTATAGTCTCCTATATCCTCTTTTTTAATGTAGAAGCTAATAGTCAATAAATCATCCTCAGATTCATTTGCCCAGCTTCCACATATAAATGGGTTTCTAGATTGTTCCCTGATAAATTAAGACCTAAAGGTAATTTAACATCATAGAACATCAAAGCTCATGAATTTGATGAAATAAAACCAGTAATGTTTGAACTGTTCTCTTCATATTATTTGGAAATATAAAATGCCTACAAAATGTAACCTGGAGTATATAAACTGATTTATGTCAACACACAACTAAATGCTATCATTTACTGCTAGCAGCTTTTTATTAAACACATCACGAGATTAAAATGGCAGGCAGAGAGCTTTATTCTTTCATATAGAGTGAAACATCAGGATGTTTTCTGTGTTTGGGAGTTAGCAACAGGCGCTTGGCAGGGTGGACTAGCTAGCAGGTAACTAGGTATTCTTCCTGCAAACCAGTCCCAATACAATCAGCAAAAAGGCAAGAAAGAAACATCATATCTTTCCTCGTCAAAAATATGTATTCCTTTGGAGTGGTGGCAGGCAGATCTAGTTAGTGGTAAAGGCTTTGTTTAACATGTATGATGAAGCTCTGCATTTAATGCCCAGTACTCTTAGGTGGCAAATTTAGAAACAGCCGGCTTGAAGGTCATAGAGGATAGATAGACCTCTTCTTCATAATTAGCTTCCAGCCCACCTCCTGTGTCCTTGATAAGGCACTAGTTTTAATGAAGTAAAAAAACAACACAACTGACTCTCCTTGGAATTTGTAATACCACACGAAAGAGGAGGAGGTAGAGGGGTCTGGTCTTTGTTGAAGTTCCTGATAACATGACTACTGTGAAGTTTTTTGGTTCCTTCCTTCCTCCCTCCCTCCTGTTTCTTCCTCCCTCCACCCCTCCTTTCCTTCCTTCTTTTCCTTCCTTCTTTCTTCATCTTTACTTTCATTTTAATCTACTCTGTTATATGATTTTTAGGCCAAAACATTGGAATCTGAAGGCCATTTTAACGGGCCAGTAGGTAAAAGCTTTCCTGTCAAGCCTGGCAACATGAGGTAGATCCTGGAACTCACACGATACAAAGAGAGAACCGACTTGTGCAAGTTGCCCTCTGACCTCCATATATTACATTTTATGGTGCATGCATGCACAGCCACACACATACACATCATGACTACATAGATAGAAAAAAAGATTGATATATATATCAATATATATATATGATAGATAATATACATGTGTGATAGCTAGAGATACAAGAACACATAGATACATAGATCATATTTAGATGATAGATGGATACATAGATATGTACAAATATGATACATACATACACACAGATATATAGGTTGACAGAGAGAAGAGATTCCGAGTTCTGTCTTTATCCCTGGGTGGAGACATTGGTTTTTCTCAGGGAAAAAACACATTCTAGTGTCTGCTCCCTTAGGAACTAATCTAAATGGTTCTGTAAATCACCTGAAAAAGAAAACCTGCTCATTGGGAAAGCTATCTGTCCTAGAAAAGTGAAGAATACTATAAAATCTGCTTTGACATATGGCTTGGTACTGCGGTCTCCCTGCCATTGTCCTCTGTCCTCTGTAACCGTGTCCTCTGCAATGATCCCCAAGGCCATCGGCCACTCTCACCCCTTAGGAGGGCCTTGCTTTATAACAAATTCTGTATGTCTCCTCTGAATTCTTCTGATGAAGAACATAATAACTGAGCAGCTGAAGGGAGAGTGGAACAAGATTCTGGTGACAATGCTGTGAAAGAACTGTTTTGTGGGCTTCTTTATGTTAAATGTAGGGTTCTCACTCTTCCCGTAAGATCCAGGGATATTAAAATACCCTCCATCTCCTCATCTTAATTACTCACTTTCTTTGCATAAAGCAATGTTCTTATATCTAGCTTCCATTATGTAATTTCTTAACATCTGGTAGAGGCTATAAAGAGATAGTTTACATAAGCCTTAAAGGAAAAAGAAAATATACTGGGAATGATCTAGGACTGCAGTCAGCAGCCAATGTCAGACAAAGTTACTGTGGCCACAGACACCCTTTCCTCTTGTTTTATTTTCCTTTCCCATCTGTTGTGAAACGAAAGTCAGAGACAAATCTGCTGTATATGTGTAAAATATACTACTTGGTACAGCCTTCATACTATTTAAAAGTTAGGAAAAATGATATTCTGTATGCCAGTGGCTCTCAGCTTTCCTAATGCTGAGACCATTTAATAGAGTTCCTCACAATAGTGACTCCCAACCATAAAATTATTTTCATTGCTACCTAATAACTATAATTTGTTACTGTTATTAACAATAATGTAATGGTCTTAGGCAACCCCTATAAAAGGGTCATGACCCACAGGTTGAGAACCACTGCTGAGTACTGTACTTTCTACTTTCATAATAGTACCTGTACAAAAGATAGGATAATGACTGGGCAGTCCTGCCCTGCATTTATATTTAACATTTTCTTTGCTGGGTGGGAAGCAGAGGAATACAAAGAAGCAATGAGAAACTTCTAGGTCAAAGGTCTCAGTTGAGAACCTACTAATGCAGAAAATATAATGCTGGGTAGGCAATATACCTCAGTGGGTAAAAAGAGCTTGTTGTTTAAGCTTAGACACTTGAACTGGATCCTGGAGCCCATGAAAAGATGGAAGAAGAAAACTGATTTCACAGAGTTTTCCTCTGACCTCAGCAGACATGACACCTACACACACACACACACACACACACACACATCATGCACGTACATAAACAATAATAATAAAATATGTAAGAAAAAATGTGGTTAGTTTGACACTAGTGATATTTTGTGATTATGATTTTTTGGTGGTTTTTTTTTTTTAGCTTCTTTTCTGGGGTTCTATTATCTACCATTCTTCAAACTCTTACTCTACCCTAATCCCTTCTAATCCCCAAGCATTAGGTACTAAAGGAAAAAGGTTAGAGGAGAAAGGGGGTGTAGACATCATTAGACTACTTCCTGCTGATTAGGGGCATTAAATTCCTTGGGGCAAGTCGAATCTTCATTGTCAGAATATCTCCAACTAGCAATCCAACAATCTAGCAAGCCAGCAATAGGAAAAGCAGCAGCAGGAACCAGCAGCAGCAAATATCAGCAAGAGTGGGGGCAGAAGCAAGAATTGTAGCTACCACCCCATGCCCTCTGAGGGCTCTTGCATTTATACCCAATCGAGAGATCCCAAAATTCCAAACATAAACTATCTGCGCTGGCAAAAATCATGCCCCTCCTAGAGCATGAGGCAATCATGGTTCTCAGTTGTGGACAAACTGAAACAGTACCCCACACCCCATACCCCACACCTGAGATCAAAACAAAAATGTATGAACCCAACATAACTGGGTTTTTAAAGAAATCAAAATTCTTACTACAATGATTTAGAAAATTTCACATTTCTTGCTTCATTTAATCTAAGAGACCACCTTATAATATGCACCTTAACTTTGAAATGGCCAAAATAAAAAGTACAAACTATGGTGACTATTTAAATGCCTGGCTTTTGCAAATATTCTGAAAAATTTGTTCACACTGGAGCTGTGCAGACATATAGTAGAAAGAGCTATTCTCACTGCACCCTGCCCACCCTACTTACCCTGCCCCCTCACTCCCTCCTGCCCTCCCTCTCCCTTCACAGATGAGAATCCAGTATGTCCAGAAAATTTGCTAGTGAGACACTGTTTGGAAAATTTCTATGTCTTATAAAAACAATCTCTTTTGCGTCTTAAGAAAATAATTCACTAAATATTTTGATTGTCCAGTCACAATTAAGTTTTTAGATCCTTTATCCTTCTCTGTATAACTTTATATCTTAAATGTGAGTAAATAATTAAATATCTCAGTGATATAGTTTGGCAACAGCATACAGACGATAACATAAATCAATGGTTCAAATGCTAAATTCAACTGATTTAACCTTTTGATCACAAAATATCTTAATTACGGTTTTATATTGCTCTGAAGAGATACCAAGACCATGACAGCTCTTACAAAGAAAACATTTAATTGGGACTGGCTTACAGTTCAGAGATTTAGTCCACTATCAGCATGGCTGGAAGCATGGCACACAGAGGCAGAAATGGTCCTAGAAAGGACATGAGAGTTTTACACTGGATCTCCAGTCAGCAGGAAGAGAGAGTGAGTCACTGGGCCTGGCTTGAACTTCTGAAACCTCAAAGCCCACCTTCAGTAACATACTTCCTCCTACAAGGCCTCACCCACTCCTTTCAAATAATATCATTCCCTGTGAGCCCATGAGGGCCATTTTCTTTTTACTGTTTTTGTTTAGAGACAAAGGTTTCTCTGTGTAGCTCTGGCTGTCTGCTGTCTTCGAACTTGTTCGGTAGATCAGGTTGGCCTCAAACTCAGAGTTCACTCTGCCTCTGCCTCCCAAGTACTGGGATTAATACAAACTAATACTCAAGGCAATCCTAACTGGCTCTTGTGTTTAGATGTTAGCACTAACATTTAAACAATTTTCCCAAGAGATTGAATGGTACTCTAGAAAACACTACCTTAATCTTTTACGAGTATCAGATCACAGAAAATAAAAAATAACATAAAAAGAAGCATTCATGCCAAAGAAGAAACTTGGGAAGCCTTAACACTGTTTCAGACAAAGAAACTATCAAAGTAAGGTAGAACTCAAATTCTCCACAGTGATAAAAAACAATCAAGTCAGTGTATTGTCACTGGAGTGAGTGAGCATGATAGTTGTGATAAGAATGAACAAATATGATGATTGTCCCCTGGTTTGTCAACCAGAAGATAATTTGCAGATGCAGAAAAGGATGGATGAATGAGTAAAAAAAATGGAACTTTGGAGAAATCATGTATATTTTTTTTCTTTAGATAAAGAAGAGAAAGAACAGTCAGTAGAGAGGTTATAGACACATGCATCTATCCTTTCCATATATTTAACCTACATATTCAAAACAGCATTTTGATACACAATCACTAAATAGCAACACATAAGCAATCCTGGGGCAAGTTGTACTTATTTTCTTTCTAGGTACCTGTAACAATGTTTACTTTAAGCTTAACACATCTCAATGAAACATCAAAGTTTCTAAGATGACTAGAATTAGAGTTGGACAAATCCATCTAGAGTTAAATTGAGTTGGTTATGTCATTGTTAAAAATTTCCCAGGACTTTGAAGACCATTTAGTTTCTTACAAGAAGACTGTCAATCAGATACCAAAGAATTTAGTGAACTTAAGAAAAGAAGAACAGCAGACGATATGATAATATACATGAGTGACCCCAAAAATTCAACCAGAGAACTCCTTCAACTGATAAACACCTTCAGTAAAGTGGCTGGATATAAAATCAACTCAAAAAAATCAGAAGCCCTCCTGTACACCAAAGACAAAAG
>JAQQSO010004027.1:0-13110 GCA_028658305.1 Pachyuromys duprasi | reverse complement strand
CTTACTTATATAGACCTATAGGATAGGAAGGTCATGCTGAAATCTATACACCTAGGGAAGATAAACAAGAAGGAGGTCTGAGGTTGGTATGATCAATGCTCGTTTAGATGAACAAATGGGATGGACACTGAATGGAGGAGAAAACAAGCAACAGGGCAGGAGCATACCAAAGAGGGCCTCTGAAAGAATCAATATAGCAATGTATCAAAGCAGATATTAAGACTCACAACCAAGCCTTCGGCAGAGGGCTGGGAATAATAATGAAAATAGGGGAAGTTATTAAGACTTGGGGAGAACAAGAGCTCCACAAAGTCCAAATTGAGCAGGGCACAGGGGTCTTTTATGAGACAGTTACTCAAACCAAGGACCGTTTATGGATGTGGCCTAGAACCCCCGCTCAGATGTGGCCCATGGTAGCTCGGTGTCCAACTGAAGACCCCAGAAAGGGGAACAGAGACTGTTTCTGTCATGAACTCGATGGCTGGCTCTTTGATCCTCCCCCATACATGCCAGGGAGTAACAGCCTGGCTAGATCCCAGGGGAGGACATTGCAGCCAGCCCTGAGGAGACAAGATGAACTGGGGTTGGATGGAAGGGGAGGAGGTCCTCCCCTGTTGGTGGACTTGGAGGGGGCTGGGAGGAGATGAGGGAGGGATGGGGGAGTGGGAGGAAATGAGGGAAGGGGCTACGCCTGGGATGCAAAATACCTAACCTGTGATTAATATAAAAATAAATAAATTACATTTAAAAAAGAATATAGGACTATCGAAGTTCCCCATGGTGTATTTCTTAAGGATAGCATTTTTCTCTTCCTCTTTTCCTTCCTTCCCTTCTCTCTCCCTGCCTCTCTCCCTTCTTTCCTTCCTTCCTCCCTTTCTTTCTTTTCTGAGACATAGTATTACTAGGTACAGCCATCAGTATGTAGAACAGGCTTACCTTGAGCTCATAGAGATCTGCCTGCCTGTGCCTTGTGAATGATGGAATTAAGGATGTGCATGGGACCAAACCTGACGATGAGAAGCTTTTAAAATTTATTCATTTTTATTAATTACAATTTACTCATTTGAATGCAAGCTCACTCTCTCCCAATCCCACCCTTCCTCCCTCATCCTCTCCCATGCACCTGTACAATTCCACTGATGTGGAGGACCTCTTTCCCTTCTCTCTGACCCTAGCTTATCAGGTCTCTTCAATACTGGCTACATTGTTTTCCTCTGTAGGCTGGTAAGGCTGCTCCCCACGCAGGGGGAGGTAATCAAGAGCCAGCCTCTGAGTTCATGTGAGAGACAGCCCATGTTCCCCATACTAGAGAACCCACATGGACACTGAGCTGCCATGGGCTACATCTGTGCAGGGGTACTAGGTTATCTCCATGTATGATCCTGGGTTGGAATATCAGTTTCAGAAAAGACCCTTGTACCCAGATATTTTGGTTCTGTTGTTCTCCTTGTGGAGCTCCTGTCTTCTGCAAGTCTTCCTCTCCCCCTCTTCTTTCATAAGATTCCCTGAACTCTGCCTGAAGTTTGGTATCTGCTTTGATACCTTGATGGGTACAGTCTTTCAGAGGCCCTCTATGGTAGGCTCCTGTCCTGTTTCCTGTTTTCTCCCTTTTCCAATGTCCATCCCATTTGCGTATCAGAGTGTGGGTTGATGATCTTACCCAGGGTCTTCCTTCTTGCTTAGCTTCTTTAAGTGGACAGATTTTAGTATGTTTGTCCTATATTATATGTCTAATATTGACTTATGAGTGAGTATATACCCTGTGTGTCTTACTGCTTTTGGGATACCTCACTCAGGATGATCTTTTCTAGTTCCTACTATTTACCTGCAAATTTCATGGTTTCCTTGTTTTTAATTGCTCAGTAGTATTCCATTGTGTAAATGTACCACAATTTCTGTATCCATTCCTGCATTATGGGGCATATGGGTTGTTTCCAGATTCTGGATATTATGAATAAACCTGCTATGAATATGTTTGAGCATATGTCCTTGTTGTGTACTTGAGCATATTTTGGATATATGCCTAGGAGTGGAATAGCTGGATCTTGAGGAATCTCTATACCTACTTTTCAGAGAAAGCCTCGGGCTGATTTCAAAAGTGGTTGTACATTCCCACCAGCAGTGGAGGAGGGTTATCCTTTCTCCACATACTCTCCAGAATGTATTGTCATTTAAGTTTTTATCTTAGCCATTCTGCTGGGTGTAAGGTGAAAGCTCAGGGTTGTTTTGATTTACATTTCCGTGATGACTAAGGACACTGAGGATTTCTTTAAGTGTTTCCCTGCTATTTGATATTCGTCTCTTGAGAATTCTCTGTTTAGCTCTGTACCCCATTTTTTAAGTGGATTACTTGATTTGTTGCATTTTAAATTCTTGAGTTCTTTATGTATTCTGGATATTAGCCCTCTGTCAGATATAGGGTTGGTAAAGATCTTTTCCCAATCTATAGGCAGTTGTTTTGTTATGATAACAGTGTCTTTTGCTTTTCAGAAATTTCCTGTCTCATGAAGTCCCACTTATTGATTGTTGATCTTTGAGCCTGTGCTGTTGGTGTTCTGTTCAGGAAGTTGTCTCCCATGCCAATGAGTTCAAGGCTCTTCACCACATTTTCTTCTAAGAGAATTAGTGTTTCTGGTTTTATGTTGAGGTCCTGGATCCACTTCAACTTTTGCTTTGTGAAGAGTGATAAGTATGGATATGTTTACATTTTTGAACATGTAGATATTGAGTTAGACCAGCACCATTTGTTGAAAATGCTGCCTTTTTTCCACTGTTTGTTTTTTGTCAAAAATCAAGTATCCTTAGGTGTAGGGGGTTATTTTGGGGTCATCTATTCTATTCCATTGATACAACATTCAGTTTCTATGCCAGGACCATGCAAATTTTAATACTATTCCTCTGTAGTACAACTTGAGATCAGGGATGGAGATACCTCCTGATGATCTGTTGTCATACAGGATAGTTTTTAGCAATTCTAGGTTATTTGTTTTTCTGTATGAAACTGAGAATATTTCTTTTAAGGTGTGTAAAGAATTGTGTTGGTATTTTGATGGGAATTGCATTAAATCTGTAGATTGCTTTTGGTACGATGGCGATTTTTCACTATGTTAATCCTACCAATCAATGAACATGGGAGATCTTTCCAACTTCTGATATCTTTTTCAATTTCTTTCTTCAGAGACTTGAAGTGTTTTTCAAATAGGTCTTTCACTTGCTTGGTTGTAGTCACACCAAGGTACTTTATGTTATTACTGGCTATTGTGAAGGGTGTGGTTTCACTAATTTCTTATTCAGTGCTTTTGTCTTTCTTATACAGGAAGGCTACTGATATATTTGAGTTAATTTTATATTCATCCACTATGCTGAAGGAGTTTATAAGCTGAAGGAGTTCTCTTGTTGAATTATTTTTAAATTATTAAAAGATTATATTCAGATCCATTTATGTGGCATGTTGATTAAAACTTCCCACAGTTATTATTAAGCACTCGAAAGAGCATTTTTGCCATTCTGCTAGTTAAATAGGCTTTCTCATTACAGAAACAAAAATACTATGTGGAATTAAATGGCATCTTTAATGATTACAATTAAATCCAAATGTGAAGACATAACTAAATTATATGTAAATGGGATCATTTTTTCAGACAAGCTTGGTGATGTACCAGTTGCCTATCAAAAATAGTTTGCTTGACGATTTGTTAATTCTTTTGTTTGTTTTGTTTTTAATTTGTTTCATTTTATTAATTACAGTTTACTCACTTTGTATCCTAGCTATAGCCCCCTCCCCGACCCCCTACCAATTCCACCCTCCCTCCTCTTTAATATTTGGAGTCACTCTTGTATATACTCACAACATCTGTAAACAGTGATACTTTGACTTCTTCCTTTCTGATTTGTATCCCCTTGATCTCCTTTAGTTGTCTTACTGCTCTAGCAAGTATTTCAAGTACTATGTTGAAGAAATAATGAGAGCGGGCAGCCTTGCCTTGTCCCTGATTTCAGGGGCGTTGGTTGATTTAAGTTTCTTTCCATTTAATTTGATGTTATCTACAGGCTTGCTGTAGATTGTCTTTAATTTGTTTAGGTATGTGCCTTGTATCCCTGATCTTGCCAAGACTTTAAACATGAATTGGTTTTAGATTTTTGTGAAATTATTTTTTGGCATCTATAGAGATTATCATATGTATTTTCTCTTTAAGTTTGTTTATATGATGGGTTACATTAATGAATTTCTGTATATTGAACCACCACTGCATGCCTGATATTGATTTAACTTTGGTAAATAGAATCTATCAAAAAAATTGTTGATTTTGTTTAGATTTTCAAATTTTGTGACATATAGGCTTTTGTAGTAAGACCTAATGACTGTTTGGATTTTCTCAATGTCTGTCATTACGTCCATGTTATTGTTTTATGATTTTGCTGACTTGGATAGTTTCTCTCTGCCTTTTAGTTATTTTGGCTAATGGCTTTTCTATCTTGTTGATTTTTTTTTTCAGAAAACCAGTTCTCGGTGTCATAGATTCTTTGAAATGTTTTTGTTTGTTTGTTTGTTTCTACTTCATTGATTTCAGCTCTGAGTTTGATTGTTTCCACATGTCAAGTTATCTTGGGTGATTGCTTCTTTTTTTCTAGGGCTTTCAGGTATGCCATTAAGTGGCTTGGATGAGATGTCTCACACTTCTTTTTGGAGGCACTTAGTGATATGAAATTTCCATTTAGCACTGATTTCATTGTGTCCCATAAGTTTGGACAAGTTGTGCCATTTTTCATTGAATTTTAGGAAGTCTCTGATTTCTTTTTTCATATCTACCCTGACCAAACAGCTATTGTGTACAGAGTTTTTAGTTTCCATGTGTATGTAAGTTTTTGTTATTTCTGTATTTGTTGAGGTCTAGTTTTAGGCCATGATGTTTTGATAGAATACAAGGGATTGTTTTAATCTTCTTGTATGTATTGAGGCTTGCATTGTGCCAGACTATATGATCAGTTTTTGAGAAGGTTCCATGAGGTGCTGAAAAGAAAGTATATTCTTTTGAGTTTGGGTGAAAAGTTCCGTAGATATCTCTTACATCCATTTAATTTAGTACCTGTGTAAGTGTCATTATTTCCCTATTTAGCTTTTGTGTAGATGATCAGTTCCTTGGTGAAAGTGGAGTGTTGAAGTCTCCAAATATTAAGGTGTTGGGATCGATTTGTGATTTAAAGTTTAATAATGTTTCATTTACAAATGCAGGTGCCCTTGTATTGGGAGCATAGATGTTCAGAATTTTGACATCATCTTGGTGCATACTGAAACACACCTCTGCAACAAAGATAAACACTACCTCATAATAAGGGCTGGAAGATGGTATTCCATGGAAACTGACCCAAGAAGCAAGCAGGAGTAGCCACTATACTATCTAATAAAATAGATTTTCAAGGTAAATTAATCAAAAGAGATGGGGACAGTCACTTCATACTCATCGAAGAAAATTCCCCCAGAAGACATAATAATTCTGAACTTCTATGCCACTAACACAAGGGCACCCACTTTTGTAAAAGAAACATTAATAAAACTTAAACCACACATAGATTTGCTCATATTAAACATGGGAGACATCAGCACCCTACTCTCAACAAAGGATATGTCAACATAACCTAAATTAAACAAAGGAACAATGACTCTAAAAGATGTCATGAATCACAGGGACCTAACAGACATCTACAGAACCTCCTACCAAAACACAAAAGAATTTATCTTCTCAGCACCTCAAGGAACCTTCTCAAAAATTGACCATATAGTCTGGCACAAAACAAGCCTCAACAGATACAAGAAGTTCAAAATAATCTCCTGTATTCTATATGACCACCATGGACTAAAGCTGGACCTTAATAACAACAGAAATAGCAAAAAATGCTATATACACATGGAAATTGAACAACTCATTACTCAACGAAGCTGGGTCAGGGAAGAAATAAAGTGAAATATTAAATACTTCCTAGAATTCAATGAAAATGAAGGCACAACACACCCACAACTATGGGACACAATGAAAGCAGTGCTAAGAGGCAATTTCAAAGCACTAAATATCTTCAAAATGTAATTAGAAATGATTGTGTTGATAATTAGATAGGAAATACACTGAATCTTTAGATTGTTTTTGGTAAGATGACCATTTTTAATATGTTAATTATGCCAAGACATGAGCAATGGAGATCTTTCCATCTTTTGTTATCTTCCTCTGTTCCTTTTTTCAGAGACTTGAAGGTGTTTTCAGACAGGTCTTTCTCTTGCTTGGTTAGAGTCACACCAATGCACTTTATGTTATTAGTGGCTATTGTGAAGAGTATTGTTTCCCTAACTTCTTTCTCAGCCCTTTTATATTTCATATACAGGAGGGCTACTGATATTTTTGAGTTAATTTTATACCCTGCCACTTTGCTTAATGTATTTAACAACAGCTGAAGAAGTTCTCTGGTTGAACTTTTGGGGTCACTTATATATAATATCATATCATCTTCTGGAGGTATCTCCATTCCTGACCTCAAGCTGTACTATAAAGCAAGAGTAATAAAAAACTACATAGTGCTGGCATAGAAACAGGCTGGGGAATCAATGGAATAAAAAAGACCCAGAAATAAACCCACACCCTTAAGGACACCAGATTTTTGACAAAGATGCCAAATGCTGCAATGGAAAAATAATTCATCTTCAAGAAATAGTGCTGGTGTAACTAGATATCTACCTGTAGAAAAATGTAAATAGATCCATACTTATCACCCTGCAGAAAACTGAAAACCAAGTGGATCAAACACCTCAACATAAAACCAGATACACTAAAGCTGTTAGAAGAAAAAGTGAGGGCGAACCTAGAACTCATTTGTACAGGCTATATCTTCCTGAACAGAACATCAATAACATAGGCTCTAAGATCAACAGTCAATATATGAGACCTCATGATACTGAAAAGCTTCTGAAAAGCAAAGGACACTGTGGTCAAAACAAAATGACAGGCTACAAATTGGGAAAGGATCTCTCCAACCCTATATCTGGCAGAGTTCTAATACCCAGCATATATAAAGATTTCAAGAGGTTAAACAACAACAAATCAAACAATTCAATTAAAAAATGGGGTACAGAGCTAAACAGACAATTCTCAATAGAGGAATATCAAATGGCAGAGAAACATTTAAAGAAATGCTCAACATCCACAGTCATCAGGGAAATGCAAATCAAAATGAGTCTGAGATTTCACCTTACACCCATCAGAATGGCTACAATCTAAAACATAAGTGACCACACATGCTGGAGTGGATGTTGAAAAAGGGGAAGCCTCTTCCATTGCTGGCAGAAATGTAAACTTCTACAACCACTTTGGAAATCAATCTGGAACTTTCTCAGAAAATTAGGAGTAGTGCTACCTCAAGATCCATCTATACCACTCCTAGGCATATATCCAAAATATGGTCAAGTATCCAACAAGGACATTTTCTATACCATGTTTGTAGCAGCTTTATTCATAATAGCCAGAATCTGGAAACAACCTAGATGTCCCTCTATTGAGAAATGAATAAATAAATTGTGCTACATTTACACAATGGAATACTCCTCAGAAATTACAAACAAGGGAATCATGAAATTTGCAGGCAAATGTTGGAAACTAGAAAAGATGATCCTGAGTGAGGTATCCCAGAAGCAGAGAGACACACACGGTATATACTCACTTATAGGTGGATAATAGACATATAATATAGGATAATCATACTAAGATGTGTACACCTAAATAAGGTAAGCAAGGAGGAGGACCCTGGGTAAGATGATAAAACCTCATTCAGAAATGCATAATGGGATAGACATAGGAAGAGATTGAAAACAAGGAAAGAGACAGGAGCCTAACCTCAGAAGGCCTCTGAAAGACTGTACCCAGCAGACTATTAAAGCTGATGTTGAGACTCACAGCCAAACTTTGGGCAGAATGCAGGGAACCTTATGAAAATGGGGGAGTTACAAAGACCTGTAGGGGACTGAGCTCCACAAAGAGAACAGAACCGAAAAGTCTGTGGCCAAAGGTTTTTTCTGAGACTGATTGCCCAAACAAAAAGCATGCAGTAAACTAGAACCACTGCACAGGCATAACACATGGCAGCTCATTCTTGGAGAGCGATTCCCTAGTAAGAGGAACAGGGACTGTTACTGACATGAACTCAGTGCCTGGCTCTTTGATCACCTCCCCCTGAGGTGGTGGGGCAGCCTTACAAGGCCACAGAGGAAGACAGGGGCAGACATTCTTAATGAGACCTGACAAGATAGTGTCAGATGGAGGGGGAGGAAAACCTCCCCTATCAGTGGATTGGAGAAATGGCATGAGAGGAGAAGATGAAGTTAGGGTGAGATTGGTAGGTATTGAGAGAGGGGGCTACAGCTGGAATACAATGTGAATTTATGGTCATAAATAAAAAATAATGAAAGAAAAAATTATAAATATCTCATACAAGCAACTTAACTGCTCACCTGAAAGCCTTAGGAAAAAAGCAGAGCCAGGCATACCCAAGAGGAGTAGATGGCTGGAAATAGTCAAACTCAGGGCTGAAATCAATAAATTAGGAACACATTGAACAATTCAAAGAATCAATGAAACCAAGAGACCAAGAGCTTCATTTATTTATTTGTTTGTTTGTTTGTTTGTTTGTTTGTTTATTTAGAAAATCAACAAGATAGACAAACCCTTAGCCAAAATAACTAAAAGGCAAAGAGAGTCATTATCCAAATCAATAAAATCAAAATGAAAAGGGAGACATAAAAACAGACAACAAGAAAAATCCAAACAATCATTAGGTGTTTCTTCAAAAGCATACATGCCGCAAAATTTGAAAATTTATATGGAATGGACAATTTTCTTAGTTGATTCCTCTTACGAATGCTTTATCAAGACCACACAAGTAAATTAAATAGTCCTATATCCCCTAAGGAAATAAAAGGTGTCATCAAAAGTCTCCTGTCCAAAAAAAAATCCCACGAACAAATGGTTTCAGCACAGAATTCTACCAGACCTTCAAAAAAGAGCTAATACCAATATTCTTCAAAATATTCCACAAAATAGAAAGAGTAGGAACATTATCAAACTCATTTTATGCAGGCACAGTTACCTTGATACATAAACCTCAAAAAAACCCAACAAAGAAAGAGAAATTCAGGCCAATCTCCCCTTATGAATATTCATCCAAAAATACTTAACAAAACACTCACAAACTGAATCCATGAACAGACAAAAGATATGATCCACCACAACCAAATAGGCTTCATGCTAGGTATGCAGGAGCGTTTCAATATACACAAATCCATCATTGTAATTCCCCATATAAACAAGCATAAAGAATAAAAAAAACACATGATTATCTTCTTAGATGCTGAAACATTACTGCTAAAATCTAATATCTGCTTATGTTTAAAGTTCTGGAGAGAGTAGTGACACAATGAACATACCTAAACATAGTAAAGTCAATATACAGCAAGCCTACAGCCAACATCAAACTAAATGGAGAGAAAATTAAATAAATCCCACTGAAATCAGAGACAAGGCAAGAGTGCCCACTCTCTCCTTATCTCTTCAAACTAGTTCTTGAATTCCTTGCTAGAGCAATAAGACAATTAAAGGAAATCAAGGGGATAAACTGGAAAGGAACAAAATCAAAGCATCAGTATTTACAGATTATTATAGCATATATGAGTGACCCCCAAAATTCTCCCATGGAACTCCTACAGCTAACAATCACCTTCAGCAAAGTGGCTGGATACAACATTAACTCAAAAAATAAGTAGCCCTCATGTATACAAAAGACAAATGGGTTGAGAGAGAAATTAGGGAAACAACCCCCTTCATAATAGCTACAAAGATATAAAGTGCCTTTGTATGACTCTTGCCAATCAATGCAAAGACTTGTATGAAAAAAAAAAAAAGAACAAACCCCCCCCCAAAACCTTCAAGTCTCCGAGGAAAGAAATAGAAGGAGATATCAGAAGATCTCCCATGTTCATGGTTTGGCAGGAATAACATAGTAAAAATGGCCATCTTTTCAAAAGTAATCTACAGATTCAATGCAATTCTCATCAAATTACCAACAGAATCCTTTACAGATCTCGAAAGAAAAATTCTCAATTTCATATCGAATAACAAGAAACCCAGAAGATCTAAAACAATCCTCTACAACAAAAGACCTTCTGGAGGTACCTCCATCCCTGATTTAAATCTGTACTATAGAACAACAATAATAAAACCTGCATGATATTGGCATAGAAACAGACTTGTAGATCAATGGATTCAAATAGAAGTCCCAGAAATAAACCTACACACTTATGGACACCTGATTTTTGACAAAGATGCCAAAAGCATACAATAGAAAAAAGATGGTGTCTTAAACTAGTGGTGCTGGTCTAATTGGATGTCTAACAAGGAGAAAAATGCAAATCGATCCCTAATCATCACAGAGCACAAAACTCAAGTTCAAGTGCATAAAACCAGACAGACTAAACGTGTTAGAAGAAAAAGTGGGGAAGATCCTGGAACTCATCATCACAGGAGAGTACTTCCTGAACAGAACATCAACAGCACAAGGTCAAAGAGCAACAATCAATAAATGGGACCTCATGAAACTGAAAAGCTTTTGTAAAGCAAAAGACACAACCATCAGAACAAAACGCCAGGCTACATATTGTTAAAGGATCTTCACCAATCCTATCTCTGACAGAGGGCTAATATCCAAAATATATAAAGAACCCAAGAAATTAAACAGCAACAAATCAAGTGATCTAATTTAAAAATGGGATACAGAGCTAAACAGAGAAATCTCAATAGAGGAATATCTAATGGCAGAGAAACACTTAAAGAAATGCTCAATGTCCTTAGTCATCACAGAAATGCAAATAAAAACAATCCCATCAGAATGGCTAAGATCAAAAACTCAAGGGACAAAGAATGCAGGAGAGTATGAGGAGAAAACAGAACCACCGCTGGTGGGAATATAGACTTGTACAACCACTTTGGAAATCATTCTGGCACTTTCTCAAAAAATTAGGAATAATGCAACCTCAAGCTCCAACTAGACCGCTCCTAAGCATATATCCAAATTAATTCAAATATACAAGAAGGACATTTGCTCATCCATGTTCGTAGCAGCTTTTTAAAAAATAACCCGAATCTGGAAACAACCCAGATGTCCCTCCATTGAGGAATGGATACAGAAATTATGGTACATTTACACAATGGAATTCTACTCAGCAATTAAAAACAACAAAATCATTAAATTTGCAGGCAAATGTTGGGAACTAGAAAAGATCATCCTGAATGGGGTATCCCAGAAGCAGAAAGACACACATGGCATATACTCACTTATAAGTAGCTATTAGGCAGATAATATAGGGTAAACATACTAAAGACCTGGAGGGGACAGGAGCTCCACAAGGAGAGCAACAGAACCAAAAAATCTGGGCCCAGGGGACTTTTCTGAGACTGATACTCCAACCATGGACCATTCTTGGATATAATCTAGAACCTCTGCACAGATGTAGCCAATGGCAGCTTGTTCTCTGAGTGGGTTCCCTATTAAGGGGAAAAGGGACTATCTCTGACATGAAATCAGTGGCTGCTCTTTGATCACCTCCCCCTGAGGTGGTGGGGCAGCCTTTCCTGGCTACCAAGGAAGACAATGCAGACAGTCCTGTTGAGACCTGATAGTCTAGGGTCAGATGGAAGGTGAGTAGTATCTCCCCTATCAGTGGAAGAGGGAAGGCACATGGGAGGAGTAAAAGGAAGGAGAGTGGATTTAAGAAAGGAGTAGGGAGGTGGCTACATCGGGGTTACAAAATGAATAAATTGTAATAAATGAAAATTTTAATAACATGAAATTTCATTCTTTTTAAAAAATAGTTTTATTTATTCACTCTACATCCCTAATGTAGCACCCTCCCTCTTCTTATCCTGGTTTCATGCTCCTTCCCTCTTCCACCTATCTCCCCTTCTATACTCTTCAGAAAAAGAGAGCAATGTGCATGCACACACACACACACACACATCTGAGTGCATCAAGTTCCATCATGACTTAGAGCTTCCTCTTCCTGTTGTGGCACTGAGAAGCAACTTGCAAGGTGGAAGTGATCTATTTCCAACACAGTCCAAGTTTAGTAGTATGACCATGTGCTTTCTCTTTAAGGTCCAATCTTATTTTCGTGGTTCTCACTTTTAGTCAAATGGCCCCATCAAATTGGACATGAAAGAAACCCATGTATAATTTCTGGCACTTCATCTTTATGCTTTTACCGAAGTCAATATTTTAACAAACCACCCCATTTTTCTTCCTGCACCTGTCCATTTCCATTCATTTCTTCTTCTTTCACCATACCCAAGATAGAATAATTCTTTTCCTAGACTGTTATAATTGTCTTCTGAAAAATTTCCTCTAATCTAGGTGCCTAACTCTGTATAGCATAATCACTAAATGGGAGTTGGTTAACCCATTGTTTTAAGTTTAAGGATACACAAATGAAAATGATGTGGTTTTCAGGGCCCTTTGAAGTGACACTTAGCTTTCCTTCTATTCATTTTCCCACTCATTTCCTATAATCCAGGCATGCCAACATTTTTGGTGCTTTCAATAGGGTTAACATCCTCAGAGGGCTACTAACTGTTGGCAACATAATTTTCTTCTTCCATATACTTAAGACCGCTGACCAGACTTCACTTTCTGAGAAAATCCACATAGAAATGCTTTTGACACCAGAGTATTAGCCAGAAGTGGTCCCCAGACCAACAAAAAAGGGATGTGGAGGATCTTTTGTAAAATGTCAGTGCTTCATAGCTCTAATATATGTTGTATACAAATATATGCATATATATACACATGCATATGTGTGTGTGCATCCCATCGCTTCCCCAGACATTAAATTGTGTGCTTAAAAAACACGTCCCCCATACAAGCCAGGGAGTGACAGACTGGCTAGATCCCAGGGGAGGACATTGCAGCCAGCCCTGAGAAGACAGGATGAGCTGGGGTTGGATGGAAGGGGAGGAGATCCTCCCCTGTTGGTGGACTTGGTGGGGGTGGGGAGGAGGGAGATAAGAGAGGGAGTAGGAGGGT
>JAQQSO010004026.1:0-13110 GCA_028658305.1 Pachyuromys duprasi | reverse complement strand
GTCAGTTCTCTTTTTAGCTCCATACCCCATTTTTTAATTGGATTATTTGGTTTCTTGCTTTTTAACTTCTTGAGTTCTTTATATATACTGGATATTAGCCCTCTGTCAGAAGTAGGATTGGTAATGATCCTTTCCCAATCTGTTGGCGGTCGTTTCGTTCGGATGACAGTGTCCTTTGCTTTACAGAAGCTTTTCAGCTTCATGAGGTCCCACTTATTGATTGTTGATCTTAGAGCCTGTGCTGTTGGTGTTCTATTCAGGAAGAAGTCTCCTGTGCCAATGAGTTCTAGGGTGTTTCCCACTTTTTCTTCTAAATGGTTCAGTGGGGCAACTTTTAAGAAGATTTTGATGTGTGTTAAAGATAAGGATGCTAATCTATACTGATACTTTTTTGTGGGCTAATGTCCCTGCCCCCCCCCCAACATTTCTTTCAGTATTTTGTATCTCTGACTTTATATTTTTTGTTATCAAAAAACAAAATATGTATTTATTTAGACATCTTGTTTTTCCGTGTCTGTTTGCCTATCGGTCTTTGTGTGGGGTCAACCTCAGGTGTTTTTCCTTAGGAGAAATCTACCCTGTTTGTTGGTCAACCTCAGGTGTTTTCCTTTAGGAGACATCTACCCTGTTTGTTTGTTTGTTTGTTTGTTTGTTTGGAAATAGTCTCTAATTGAGACCTGAGGTTCATTAGTGAGGCCAAGGGATCCACCTTTCCCTGCCTCCCCATTGTGTGATTACTGGTGTACCACCATACCTGGCTTTTGTATGTGGAGGCTGCGGATTGAATTCAGATAGCTAAACATATTTAATGTGAAGCTCTAGAACCTTGTCTTCTTTCTCCCCATAAATAAGTGCCTTGTGTCAAAGATGAACCCATGCATCACCTTGCTGTGAGCTTTTTTCCCTGCTTCAGTTCTCTGATCCTTGCTCCTTGGGTGAGAGTGTAATCTCGGCAACACTCTGAGAGCTAGAGCTTTGTGTTTGTAAAGGACAGAAGACCTCTCCCTTCTCCTTTTGTGCATTGCACAAAAGCATATTGACCACCACTTCTCTTTGGGATTCTAAGCGTGGCAAGTATAACATCATAAACACTCAGGCCTTGCTCTTGTGGAGGTTACAGCTGAGGTTGAAGAATGGAATTCTTTATCAGCTCTTCCATCTAAATGCTTTAAGAGTATGCAGGTCACAGTGTGAACTTCTTATTACCACTGCTATGGAGTTATGAAGGAGAGAACGTTTTCCGTCTGGATAGTCATAAAAGACTACATGGAAAAAGACTCCTTTGTTCTGAAGACCCACATGCATGAGTGTGCACACATATACACACAGGAAGGGCAGGTTCTTGAACCTTCTTGCTTGCTCCCCCTCTCGAATCCTTGGAACCTAGGTGTGATTGCTACTTTAGTGCAACACACCTGTTCAAGGATTCAAAGAGGCTGAGCCTTGTCTGCGTTTAAAATGGCCCTCACCGTAAACCACACCTGCCGCCTTTCCTCCTCCTTTCCAACATTTGAGTTTGTTTTTAGGTGCCAGACCTTGTTCTGCACATTCTCTAATGGGAGAATGAAGTTTATTATGTCCTGTAGACATGCGTCTCCTCTGAGAATGAGCTTTCTCAATTCCCAGCTTGTTATGTGCCAGATCATAAAATGAGGAGCACTCATTAGGTGCTGCAACTCTGCCAACACATATTAGGTGCTGCTACTCAGCCAACCCATTTATTACCTTTGGTGATAACCCCTGTTTCACAAGGTTTGAATCAAACAAAAGCATTGGAAAGAAACGAAGTGTCCTCATCCACTGTACCCTCTTTCAGCGTGTGTATGCATACCTCACATTTCAGCCTTCTTGCTGCCTTCCAAACATGCAGCAGATGCAGCAGGCCAATACAGACCCTCAAGTATGATCTGGGAAAGATACCACTTTGCAGACATAGTTAGAGGTTTTCTCTGAGAGAGTATGTTCATTTAAACTTCTCATGGGGGCAGATACATACACCAATCTCAGACAAGGGGGTCAGTCTTGGGTATAGGTGGTGATGCTTGGTTGGAACAGGACAAGGAAAGTTAAGTATTATATCTGGAACCACAGGAACGTGTTACAGGTGCCTGGTCCTTCTGTTCTGCTCCTCCTCTCTAATCCTTTGTCCCTGGGTGAAAATGCTGTTTGTATGCAATGCACCCGGGCAAGGATTTAGAGAAGGTGAGCCTGATCTGTATGGAGAAGGACAGGAGATCTGTGTATCATGTCTCATCTGTTTGCTGCTTGCCTGCTTCCTTTATGACTTTCCCCACATCCTTCCTTCTTTCCTTCTCCAAATACAGTGGGTATGGTGTATGGAAGAAGGAATGTGACAAATTTGGCCTCTCCCCCACCTGGATTTTATAGGTAGAGGTAGAACTTTCTTACCATCTATGACCCCAACAGGTATTGAGGACAAGTGGGGCACATTGTAAACGCTACATTGACCTTCTGTACCTTGCACACAAGTACAAAGCTTTTCGTTCTATTTCTCACATTGACACCTATAAGACACTCTTATTTTAGTTCAACTCTGGGTGAATGCACCGGGCAAGAACAGTACGCCCTCTTGTTGAACCCACATGCCAAGAGCGTGGGTGCGATCTCTGCCTCTCTAGTACTTGTTGCTTGGGTAAGTGTGCTTTGTGAGTGCAGTGTGTACTTGGGCAAGGGATTAGCCCGTGAGTCATCTTCACATAGGCCAGAACACATCTACAACCTCTTCCCATCGTTTCTTTGTCTGTTTGATATGGCAGGTACTCGGCCACAGATGGTTCCTTCCTTCAGGGAATGAGTGGTTCACGAAGAGTGAGCTGCTTCCCGTATGTCATGCCTGCCTGGGTGGATCACAGACAAGGACTCCATGCATACTCTCCACATGGATTCTTCTATATTTTAACACGATCCCATATAAATGCAGTATAGGCAGAGGAGAGGATTCACAGACTTGTACCCACAGAGTGGATCATCTGACCTGCTTCATCAGGTACACGGATCCTCAGCACAAGTGCTGTTTTAAAGAATAATTCTTGTCTAAGGAATCCAAAGGATGGTACCTCACCTGCATTTAGAAGAGTTCCTGTATGCCCACACACCTGTTTCTTTCTTGTTCACAAATATTCAGATGTCTACTAGATGGTAGGAGCTCTGTTGGTCACAGCATGTAGCAGGAACCAAAATGGACAGAGGTGCTACTCTATTAGGAGACTAATAAGCACACCAAGTTCCTTCAGTGTTATAGACTGACAGGCTGCTGTTGAATGACCTAGATCCATATGTTCCTTAATTTGCATTCTGTGTGAATGAGTTTGTGCAGGCTCTGAAAGATGAGATTTCCCAAATTCTTCCCCTTCCCTTATGGCCCCAGATGTACCTAAACACACACGGGCCTGTGTGCAGAGGACTCCCTCACTCACAGGAAGGGGGGAGATTTCAGACATTTAGACGGATGACTTCCCTTCTATTGCCACCACCATTCCTGTTTGGAGACAGGATCTTTTTTTTTTTTTTTTAAGATTTATTTATTATTTATACAGTATTCTGCCTGCATGTGTGCCTGCAGGGCAGAAGAGGGCACCAGATCTCACTATAGATGGTTGTGAGCCACCATATGGTTGCTGGGAATTAAACTCAGGACCCTTGGAAGAACAGCCAGTGCTCTTAACCTCTGAGCCATTTCTCCAGCCCCTGGAGACAAGATCTTACTGTGTAGCTCTGTCCCTCAAACTGATTCTCTCATATCCATCTCCTTCTGTCATCCTTTTCTGCACAGGTTTGGAAGTTGTCCTAACCAACATGAGATCCAAAATGAAAAATGAATCTCATCCATGTTCAAAAGACTAGTCTTTATAGCACACACACACACACACACACACACACACACACACATATATATATATATATATATATAGAGAGAGAGAGAGAAGTCTTTATAGCATATATATATATATACACACACACACACAGAGTAGTCTTTATCGCATATATATAAAGAGTAATCTTTATAGCACACACACACACACATATATATATATATATTGTTGTTATTGTTAAAAAAGAGTAGTTTTTAGAGCGTATATAATTTTCATTCAGATTTGGTTTTGCTAAGTAGTCTACACTTACCTGGAACTTGTTGTATGTTCCAGACTGGCCTTAATCTCCTGATCTACCTGCTCTCTTAGTGCTGAGATTATAGAAGTGTACCACTGTGTCCAGATGTTTCATGTTTTGAATGACCATTTACATTGGTGGTTCTTAAAGTGTGATCCCTGAACTAGCATCATCACATGGGAAATTGTTCAAAATGTGGAATTCCACCCCTGACCTGTCAAGTCATAAAACATAGCAGCTTATATTCCTTTTGTTTTGTTTTGTTGAGACAGGGTTTCTCTGTGTAGCCTTGGCTAGTCGAAATGCACTTTGTAGACCAGGCTGGCCTTGAACTCACGGAGACCCACCTGCTTCTGCCTCTCAGAGTGCTGGGATTACAGGCATGTGCCACCACATTTGGCTGCTTCTATTCCTTTTAAGTCTTCTGGTTGATTCTGATGATCACTCAAATTTTAGAATCACCGAATGAAATGAGGTGAGGGGATAGAAAAGAAAGAGCTCTTTTCTTCTTTATATACATTCATGCAGGCTGTCTACGAGACCTTGATCTCATCACTTCCACCTTCTCATTCCCATGCTTGGTGAGGACATGAGGGTAAGTGAATACATAACAAAGAGAAAAGCCTTGGCATTATTTCTGTAGGCATGTGTGTAATGCTGTAAATAGACATATGCTTGGTGTTCAAAAAAGAAACTGCTCCTTCTCACCTTACCCATTGCATATAAGAGTTGGCACTTCTCAAAATGCCTCTTATGTGCATGACTTCCAGGAAAGCGAGCCTTGTCATCATGAATCTTGTGTGAGATAATACAGTTAGTACGTGTTTCCTGCTCACTCTTGCCATGCCATGCATTGCTGTGGGAATGCTCTGTAGAGGAAAGTAGCTTTTTCTAGGCCTTCTCTCCAGAGGAGAGATGCATGGTGAAAGAAAGGTGGTTTCCTACTGAGGGAGCAGGCATTCAAGGAGATAGCAACTAAGCCTTCCCATTCTCTCAGACATAGACATGGTAGCGATTGCATCCACAAGTGACATGTGGAAGTATAGATGCGTTTCTCTGAAAATCTAAAAGGCAGGAGAGGAGACATATCACTATCTAAGCTTATCTGCAGGAGTATGAGTTTTCTTACACACTAAAATGCACATATGCTGTATAGGTATCTAAACCCCAGGTCTTACCCTTGCCTGTTCTTAAAGCCCCAGTTTCAGCCCCGGCATGGATGTTGTCTGTTTTTTTCCTTTGTTTGCCTTTTGAGACAAAATCTTGCAATATAGTCTGGTTGTCTGCAATTTCATAATCTTCCTGCTTCAGTCTTGTTAGTTCTGATATTAGAGGCCTATCCCATTTTTCTTGCATGAATGTTCTTATCAGTGCATTAGACTTATGCAAAGATGTAAACCCTAAGTCTTGCCTTTGGATAGAAAAAGCCTATGCTCCAATTCTTGTCATTTTTCCTGTTCTTTTAATTGATCATTTGTATTTGCATTCTATTCTGGTCATCCATCCTTTCAACAGATTTGTTGATTTCATGCTGCCTGGTAGTGCTGCAGTGAACTAAGCTGTCTGAGATGCCAGCTTTACTGTCTGCTGAGCCTATAGAGCTTAGACTTCCTCATGATGCCCAGCTTTCCGTGGGTAAATGAACTCAGGGTATGAGAATGTAGGCTTTTTTTGTCACCTCTTCATGCATAGTGTGGAGTGCACATCCAGACAGAACCTTCTGCTTGGTTTTCTCTCTCTCTCTCTGTCTCTCTCAT
Source organism: Pachyuromys duprasi (assembly GCA_028658305.1). NCBI lineage: Eukaryota > Metazoa > Chordata > Mammalia > Rodentia > Muridae > Pachyuromys > Pachyuromys duprasi. The sequence goes on along the minus strand of JAQQSO010004026.1, from coordinate 7,222 downwards.
CCTTGTCATCTAGATATGAGTGTTGGTGAAGTACACACTCTAGGACAGTTAGAGGGGCCTTTCACTTCTTAAAGAAGGGCGATTACCTGTGAACCCATAGCTTCCTCATTTCTCCCTCCACAAGTATGAACTGAGCATTTAAAATTTGCTGAAGCTATGCTGAGCAGGTGGTAGTCCCCAAGATAGACTAGCTTTTACCCTCAAAAGAGATGTGTAGGAGAGGGGAATTTCCATGTTTTAAGTTGGTCTTGGATTGCAAAATGGGACTTTTTATCTACAGAAACACTCAAAGTGTAAGACTTCTCATTCCTGATTTCACATAGGTTTTCCACACTGAGCACTCAAGGCCCTGATCCTTCTCCTCTGCTCCCCGTCTCTAATCCTTGCTATCTGGGTGCTAGTGCTATCTCAATGCAATGCACCTGGGCAAGGGTTCATAGAAGGTGAGCTCATCTGCATTAAGAAGGACAGGGACCCTGTGTGTCAGCCTTTCCTTTCTTCCCTTCCTTCCTCCTTTTTTCCCTCTTTTTTTGTGTAAAATAGTTGTTTGAGTAATTAATGTATATCAGGGAAGTCCCTAACAAATTATTTAAGAAATTTCAGGGACTCTAGTTCCTTCATTATAGACTGTCATTGTGAAATACTCATGAACTGGGAAAGCAAAGGTGTGAGCTTTCTCTGTATTTTGTCCCTTATAGTTTATACAGGATGGGGTCAGGAGCTCAAACCTTCAGATATGTTCCCCTACTTCCTTTCAGCCTAGAGGTGAGCATTGTCTCATGCATGGTTTCCAGCTAAGGATTCACTAAGAAGGACAAAGAACTCTTAGATCTGCCTTCATCCCTTCCTAATGTCTAGTCTATACTGTGTATTGGGCATTCAGTTTAATGTTTGAGGATAAAATAATGGATGGATAATAGGGGCCAAATTATTGCATGTAGTCTCTGGTGGGCACCTTTAGAGAACGAACTCAGTCTGGATCAACAGTGTACATAGACACACTGATAAAGACACCAAACAGCTTCTGGGATAGCTCACTCAGGATGATCTTTTCCAGTTCCCACTATTGACCTTCAAATTTCATGATTTCCTTGTTTTTTATTGCTGAGTAGTATTCCACTGTGTAGATGTATCACAATTTCTGTATCCATTCCTCAGTTGAGGGTCATCTGGGTTGTTTCCAGGTTCTGGCTATTACAAGTAAAGCTGCTACAAACATGGTTGAGCAAATGTCCTTCTTGTGTACTTGAACCTCTTTTGGATATATGCCTAGGAGTGGTATAGCTGGATCTTAAGGAAGGGGTATTCCTAATTGTCTGAGAAAGTGCCAGATTGATTTCCAAAGTGCTTGTACAAGTTTATATTCCCACCAGCAATGGAGGAGGGTTCCCCTTTCTCCACAACCTCTCCAGCATGTGTTGTCACTTTAGTTGTTGATCTTAGCCGTTCTGATGGGTGTAAGGTGAAATCTCAGGGTCGTTTTTATTTGCATTTCCCTGATGAGTAAGGACGTTGAGCATTTCTTTAAGTGTTTCTCTGCCATTCAGTATTCCTCTATTGAGAATTCTCTGTTTAGCTCTGTTCCTCATTTTTTAATTGGATTACTTGATTTGAAGCAGAAAAACACACACGGTATATACTCACTCATACAGACATATAATATAGAATAAACCTAAAATCTGTACTCCTAAAGAAACTAATCAAGAGGGAGAACTCTGGCTAAAATTCTTAATCCCCATCTAGAAAGGCAAAGAGGGATGGACATCAGAAGAAGGAGAAAACAGGGAAGAAGGTTGGAGCCTGCCACAGAGGGCATCTGAAAGGCTCTGCCCTGCAGAGCAGATGCTGAGACTTATGGCCAACCATTGGGCAGAGTGCAGGGAATCTTATGAAAGAAGTGGGAAATAGTAAGATCTGGAGAGGAGGAGCACTCCACAAAGAGAGCAACAGAACCAAATAATCTGAGCACAGGGCTCTTTCCTGAGACTCATACTCCAACTAAGTAGCATACATGGAGATAACCTAGAACCCCTGCACATATGTAGCCCATGGCAGTTCAGCCTCCAAGTGGGTTCCATAGTAATGGGAACAGGGACTGTCTCTGACATGAACTGATTGGCCTGCTCTTTGATCACCTCATCCTGAAGGGGGAGCAGCCTTACCAGGCCACAGAGGAAGACAATACAGCCACTCCTGCTGAGACCTGATAGACTAGGATCAGAAGGAAGGAAAAGAAGACCTCCTCTATCAGTAGACTTGGGGAGGGGCATACCTGGAGAAGAAGAAGGAAGGGAGGGCTGGGGAAGGAAGGAGGGAGGGTGCTACAGGGGGGATAGAAAGTGAATAAAATGTAATTAATAAAATAATTTTTAAAAATGTGAAAAAGACACCAAACAGCAATAGGGATAGAATATAAGTTCAAATAACTTGCAAATCCTCCACAAATATACAGTTTTTTTTCCTACAACTATTTTTCTTCACTATGCCCTTGGAGGAAGAGAAATGTGCTCATTCTTATAGAATCTCTGTATTGTATAAGGAGGTTTTAAAGTTTGAGCTTGTAAAATACTCCTTTATTATTCAGAATCTGCAGGCAAGAGTAGGAACTGCCTTGAGATGTCTACCACAAATTGTTCTCGAGTGAGGAATAGGGAAGTGTCTCTCTTGTCACTAATTTTATATGCAAAATATATAATATGGAAATTAAAAGCTTGATTGCTGTAGTACATTTTCTTACTATAGCCATATATAAGAAAAATACTCTGTCTTTGTCTGTCTGTCCATCACTTTTGTCTATTTCATTTACTTAGGGTTTCGTGCCATAAAGGTGCCTGCCTTTGCCTCTGTCATTCATTCATTCATTCATTCATTCATTCATTCATTCATTCATTCATTCACTCATTCATTCATTTACATATTGGTACTTTGGAAACAAAGGGTCACAATGTTGCCTAGGCTGGCCCTGAATTCATAGCATTCTTCCTGGGTACTGGGGTTATAGGGGTAATTACCACTACCACTTGACCCATTCATTTTTTTAATTTCTGTAATAGGCTTGAATGACTGATGCTTTTTTGTACAATTTATTCATTATATATCCCAATTGAAGCCCCCTACCTCAACTCCTTCCAGTCCAGTCCCACCATCCCTCCCTCTTCCCCCTATCTCCTTTTGCTAGTCCACTCTCTTTTTATTTTTTATGTTTGGAGATGGAGTCTCCTGTAGTCTAGGTTGGCTTTCAGTCCCCTGTGTAGCCAAGAGTCTCTTAATCCTCCTAGTACTACCTCTGGCCCCACCCTCACAGACTACTTTAAATATAAGGGTATTTATTTTATTTTATGAGCATGTATATACACCATGTGCATGCGTGATGCCTGCAGAAACTAGAGTGGTTATTGGAATTCCTGAACTGTAGTTTCATGTGTTTGTGCACCATCATGTGAATCCTACGAACTGAACCCCAGTTCTCTGGGAACAAAAGCAAGTTCTTTTAATGACTGGGCCATCCATCTCCCTAGCCCACTTACAGGATATTTTCTAACACCAGTGTTTCTTTTGAGTAAACTGCTCTTTGGTCTACTTAAGTTTTTTTTAAGGGTTTTTTTAATTTTTGAGAGCAGTTTTAGGTTTATCACAAGATGATGGACCTGTGTTAATATATTGTAATATGTTGCAAAAGTCCCTAGTTTATATTAGAGTTCCTTCTTTTTTTACTTATTTGTTTGAGGCATTGTCTTGCTGTAGAGCATCGGCTGGCTTGAACTTCAAGATCCTCCTGTCTCAACTTCCTGAGTTTAAAGGACTGCACCATAACTCATACCATTTTTTGGAGACAGGTTCTCACTATGCTGTCTACTGTAAACTGGAACTTCTATGCTTTAGCTCTCAAGTAATTGGCTACATAGGCAGGTACCAGTGTGCTTGGCAGGGCTTCTTTCTATGTGTATATCCTATGGGTTTAAACACTACACACACACACACACACACACACACATGAGCATATAGAGACACATGCACACACATGCACAAAAATAATAATGACTGAAATTTTTCAACAAATAATGATCAATACCAAACATAAATGCAGAAAGCTCAACATATACCAAAGAAGATAAATGCCTGTATCCCACAAAAAACAAAAACAAAAACAAAAATAAACCCTAAAAAAACTATGGATCTAGATATCTCAAAACCAATCTATAGAATGGAAAGAAGGGGGAAAATGGTGGTATGCGGTAAAAACTAAATTTTTAACACTGAAGAGATAAATCAAAACAGAAACATCTAAACTCAATCACATTTGTACTTTAGGAAACTTGAACAAGCTGACTGTATAAGTAGAGTAAAATTAGAGAAGGGGAAGAAGAATAAGTGTTTGCATCTGAAAGGCTCCCCCAAGCTTATTGCTGAAAGCCTGACTCCCAAAGCAGTAGTATTCACAAGGGGAGTTTGTAAAAGGCAATTGGATTGTGAGACTCTGACCTCTTAAACAGATTAATCCATCAATGAATTCATATATGTATGTATGTATATATTCACGTATTCACTGTCTAATGTTATAGCATCATCTGTTCCCTGCCTCTTCATTTTATTCTCACCTACTCTAAATCCATACTTTATTGTTGCCACAGTTTTGTCTTTTTTAGAATGTACATCTTGGAATTACACAGTTGCCACCTTTTCACAACGCCTTTTTTTTTTTTTTTACTTACTCATTTAAGGTGTAACCAGGACTTTTCATGGTGTATGATTCCTTTTTATGTATTATTTTATTTGACTTGCTAATAATCTATTCAATATTTTCACATCTATGTTCATAAGAGATACTGGTTTACAGTTTTCTTATGGTTTTTCTTTTTTTTTTGCCTTGTATCTTAGATAGGGTATATTTTATTTTATTTTTTATCAATTGTACTTTATTCACTTTGTATCCCCCCCCCATAGCTCCCTCCTTCCTCCCCTCCCAACTCCTCCCTTCCTCTCCCTTCTCCAGGCATACCCCCCTCCAAGTCCACTGATAGAGATCTTCTTTTCCTAGTCTTCTGATCCTAGTCTATCAGGTCTCAGCAGGAGTGGCTGCATTGTCTTCCTCTGTGGCATGGTAAGGCTGCTCCCCCCTCAGGGTGAGGTGATCAAAGAGCAGGCCAGTTAATTCATGTCAGAGACAGTCTCTGTTGCCCTTACTATGGAACCCACTTGGAGGCTGAATTGCCATGGGCTACATCTGTGCAGGAGTTCTAGGTATCTCCATGCATGGTCCTTGGTTGGAGTATCAGTCTCTGGAAAGACCCCTGTGCTCAGATTTTTTTGGTTCTGTTGCTCTCTTTGTGGAGTGCTCCTCCTCTCCAGATCTTACTATTTCCCACTTCTTTCATAAGATTCCCTGCATTCTGCCCAACGGTTGGCCATAATTCTCAGCATGTGCTTTGATAATCTGCAGTGCAGAGCCTTTCAGACGCCCTCTGTGACAGGCTCCTACATTGTTCCCCGTTTTCTCCTTCTTCCGGTGTCCATCCTCTTTGCCTTTCTGGATGGGAATTGAGCATTTTAGCCAGAGTCCTCCCTCTTGATTAGTTTCTTTAGGTGTATAGATTTTATTAGGTTCATCCTATATTTTTTTCTCTGTATGAGTGAGTATATACCATGTGTGTCTTTCTGCTTCTGGGATAGCTCACTCAAGATGATCTTTTCCAGTACCCAACATTTACCTGCAAATTTCATGATTTCCTTTTTTTTTTTATTGCTGAGTAGTATTCCATTGTGTAGACGTACCACAATTTCTGTATCCATTCCTCAATTGAGGGGCATCTGGGTTGTTTCCAGGTTCTGGCTATTACAAATACAGCTGCTACAAACATGGTTGAGCAAGTGTCCTTCTTGTGTACTTGAGCCTCTTTTGTACATATGTCTATGAGTGGTATAGCTGGATCTTAAGGAAGTGGTATTCCTAATTGTCTGAGAATGTGCCAGATTGATTTCCAAAGTGCTTGTACAAGTTTACATTCCCACCAGCAATGGAGGAGGGTTCCCCTTTCTCCACAACCTCTCCAGCATGTGTTGTCACTTGAGTTTTTGAACTTGGTCATCCTGATGGTTGTAAGGTGAAATCTCAGGGTCATTTTGATTTGCATTTCCCTGATGAGTAAGGATGTTTAGCATTTCTTTGTTTCTCTGCCATTCAATATTCCTCTATTGAGAATTCTCTGTTTAGCTCTTTTCTCCATTTTTTAATTGGATTACTTGATTTGTTGCTTTTCAACTTGTTTAGTTCTTTGTATATACTGGATATCAGCCCTCTGTAAGATATAGGGTTGGTGAAGCTCCTTTCCCATTCTGTAGGCTGTCGTTTTATTCTGACGACAGTGTCCTTTGCTTTACAGAAGCTTTTTAGTTTCATGAGGTCCTATTTATTGATTGTTGATCTTAGAGCCTGTGCTGTTGGTGTTCCGTTCAGGAAGTTGTCTCCTGTGCCAATGAGTTCCAGGCTCTTCCCCAATTTTTCTTCTAACAGGTTTAGTGTGTTTGGTTTTATAATGAGGTCTTTGATCCACTTGGACTTTAGTTTTGTACAGGGTGGTAAGTATGGACCTATTTTCATTTTTCTACATGTAGCCATCCAGTTAGACCAGAACCATATGTTGAAGATGCTATCTTTTTTCCATTGTATGATTTTGGCATCTTTGTCAAAAATCAGGTGTCCATAAGTGTGTGGGTTTATTTCTGGGTCTTCTCTTCGGTTCTATTGATCCACCAGTTTCTATGCCAGTATCATGCAGTTTTTATTACTGTTGCTTTATAATACAGCTTGAGATAACGGATGGAAATACCTCCAGAAGATCTTTTATTGTAGAGGATTGTTTTAGCAATTCTGGGTTTCTTGTTATTCCATTTGAAGTTAAGAATTTTTCTGTCAAGGTCTGTAAAGAGTTGTATTGGTAATTTGATGGGAATTGCACTGAATTTGTAGATTGCTTTTAGTAAGATGGCCATTTTTATTATGTTAATCCTGCCAAGCCATGAGCATGGGAGATCTTTCCATCTTCTGGTATCTTCTTCTAATTATTTCTTCAGAGACTTGAAATTTTTTCATGCAAGTCTTTGACTTGCTTGGTTAGGGTCACACCAAGTACTTTAGGTCTTTTGTGGCTATTGTGAAGGGTGTTGTTTCCCTAATTTCTTTCTCAGCCCTTTTGTCAGGAGGGCTACTGATTTTTTTTTTTTT
>JAQQSO010004025.1:0-13113 GCA_028658305.1 Pachyuromys duprasi | reverse complement strand
GCAAACTTGTGCAGCTACTCTGGAAATCAATTTGGCACTTTCTTAGACAATTAGGAATAGTGATTCCTCAAGACCCAGCTATATCACTCTTAGGCATATATCCAAAAGATCCTCAAGTACACAACAAGGACATTGGGTCAACTATGTTTGTGGCTGCTTTATTTGTAATAGCCAGAACCTGGAAACAACCCAGATGTCCCTCAGTTGAGGAATGGATACAGAAATTGTGGTACTTTTACACAATGGAATACTACTCAGCAATTAAAAAGGAGGAAATCATGAAATTCGCAGACAAATGGTGGGACCTGGAAATGATCATCCTAAGTGAGGTATCCCAAAAGCAGAAAGAAACATATGGTATATACTCACTTATATAGACCTGTAGGATAGGCAGGTCATGCTGAAATCTATACACCTAGGGAAGATAAACAAGAAGGAAGACCCAGGTTGGTATGATCAATGTTCATTTAGATGAACAAATGGGATGGACATTGAATGAAGGTGAAAACAAGCAACAGCACAGGAGTATACCAAAGAGGGCCTCTGAAGGAATCAATATAGCAATGTATCAAAGCAGATATTAAGACTTACAACGAAGCCTTCGGCAGAGGGCTGGGAATAATAATGAAAACAGGGGAAGTTAGTAAGACCTGGGGAGAACAAGAGCTCCACAAAGACCAAATTGATCAGGGAACAGGGGTCTTATATGAGAAAGTTTCTTCAACCAAGGACCATGTATGGATATGTCCTAGAGCCCCTGCTCAGATGTGGCCCATGGTAGCTCAGTGTCTGACTGAAGACCCTAGTAAGGGGAACAGGGACTGTTTCAGTCATGATGGCTGGCTCTTTGACCCTCCCCCATACATGCCAGGGAGTAACAGCCTGGCTAGATCCCAGGGGAGGACATTGCAGCCAGCCCTGAGGAGACAAGATGAACTGGGGTTGGATGGAAGGGGAAGAGGTCCTTCTTTGTCGGTGGACTTGGAAGGGGTGGGGAGGAGATGAGGGTGGGTTGGGGGAGAGTTTGGGGAATGAGGGAGGGCTACGCCTGGGATGCAAAGTACCTAACCTGTGATTGATATAAAAATAAATAAATTACATTAAAAAAGCTGCAATGATTTATATTGTGATGCTCTTTTTTCAAATAGTAATGTGAGGTCTAGGGGATAAACAAGAAAGAAAAGTTATGGTTTAACAGTAAATGAGTCTGTGGGCTCAACAAGGGGTCAATTTTCTAGGTAGTTTTACTTCAGTTTTACACAGGCTAGACTCATTTGAGAAAGAAACTCAATAAAGAATAGGTCCTACCCCACTATCCTGTGTGCATGTCTGTGGTGCACTTTCTTACTTGGTGGTTTATATGAGAGGGCCCATGCCATCGTGGGTTGGGCTGCCCTTGACCTGGTGGTCCTGTATGCTACCAGAAAATAGGCTGAGGATGTCCTGAGGGGCAAGCCAGTAATCAACATTCCTTTAAGGCTTTTCTATCATTATTGTCCTCCATGTCTCTATCCCTAGTTCCTACCGTGACTTCCTTCAATGGACTTAAAAGCTGTGAGGTAAAACAAACCAGCTCCTCTCCTTGGTCATGGCCTTGGTCACAGCCGTAGAAATTTGAGAGACAGAAAGTTATGCTGAGTTGAGGCTTTCTGCCAACTTGACCTGCTGCAAGCTTAAGCCCCAAACACCCAGGGATTTAGCAAGCCTGATTGCTAAATCAAGGTTAGAGTCATAGCTGCAGTGTTTTGTTGGCACTCTCTCTGGGGTGGGAGGAATTTTATTCATGTCTCCCAAGAAAATGTTCACTTACTAAGATTGAACAAAACGTCTTATACCAGAGAGGCACAATCCCAGCCTAATATTTAGATCTGAAATATTTTCTTCCTCACATTTATTATTTCTATCATTTTTTCTGTTTGTCTGTCTATTTATGTATCTATGTTTATATCTATCTATCTTTATGTATGTATATATGTATGAATAATCTCTCCATGTATATATCTATCTCTATATATGTATTTTTTCATCTATCCAATGTCTCTATGTCTCTGTGTCTCTATGTCTGTATGTTTCTATATCTCTATATCTGTCTATCTATATCCATCATCTCTCACTCTATCTCTCTATGTATGAATGTATTTATCTATGAATCTTCTCTCTATCTATGTATCATATATGTGTGTATCTATCCATGTACCTATCTAAGTATGCACTATGTATCTTCCTATCTATCAATATATCTTCCTTTCAATTTAATCTATCTTTCTTTTATCCATTTATGTATGTATCTATGTATTATCTAAGTATCTATCTTTCTATCTATGTATGTTTTATCTCTATGTATCATCTATCTATTTATGTATCTATGTACATATGTATGCATACATCATCTATGTATCTATCAATCTATCTACCTATTTTATCTTTCTTTCATATATTAAATATGTATGTATGTATGTATATATGTATCTATCTGACTGTCTGTCTGTCTGTATTGGCTGGTTTTGCATGCTGACAAAAACTAGAGTCCTCAGAGAGGAAGGAACTTCATTTGAGGAAATGCCTCCATGAGATCCAGCTGTAAAGTATCTTCTCAGTTAGTGATCAATTGCCTGGTGAGGACTCAGGCTTTGTAGGTGGTACCATCCCTGGGGTCATGGTCCTGGGTTCTATGAGAAGGAAGGGTGAAGGGGCATGAGGAGCAATCCAGTAAGCAGCACTCTTCCATGGTCCCTACTTCTGCTCCTGCCTCTCATTTCCAGCCCTGCTTGAGTTTCTGTCTTGACTTCATCCAGTGATGGACTATGGACCTGGAAGTATGAGCCAAATAAATGCTTTCCTTCCCAACTTGTTTTTTGGTCATGGTGTTTCATCACCGTAGTAGAAACACTGATTCTCACACTGTCTATCTACCTACCAATCATCTATCTATCTATCTATCTATCTATCTATCTATCTATCTATCTATCTATCTATCTACCTACCTATCTATCTACCTATGATCTATCTATGCACTATATATGTAACTTTCATTCACCAGATGCCATTGTAGTGTTGGAGGCTTACTGCCTCCATCTGCTAACCTAGGCTCAGATATGGAAGCTTCTAGCCTCTGTACAATCTAATCTAGGCCTAGAATGTTTTCAGCCTCTGAGACTTACTGCTGCTCACCCTTTCTAGCTGGTTCAACTCAGCTTTTCTGGCTCAAAATTCTCTCACATCTTACTTGTTCATTATGGCTTTTCTCTTGGCCTCTACAATCTCTTCTAACCTGGATCCTTCTCCTTCTCTAGCTGGTTCTGTTATCATCTGTGTCCATGTTGTTGTCTCTTTAACATTTCTCTGTGAATCTTTCCCAGTAAAACTGCTTCCTCTTCCTCATTGTCTGTGCTGCTCCATTAAGGAACTTCTCTTCCCTCTCTCTTCTCAGGAAAGTTGGACATATTCTATTTTGTCAAATTCTTCTCTGATTCCTCACCTCATTTTGACACCTAGTTAGACTTCATTTTTAAATGTGGGTCTTTCCTTCTACACACTACTTTACCTTCATAGTTTGGGATTAAAAGCCTTTACCACCACACCTGGGTCTAAGATATACCTTACCTGAAAGAAACTTTCCAAAAGACTGTGGCAGAAGTTAATGAGTCACTGGCCTTCTCCATGTTTCTTGCTCTCTTTCATTCCAGGGTACAGCAGCTCACACCTTCAGAATTTCTAGACTTGTGCTGTCTCAAGTCTCAAGTCTAGGTATTGATTCTCTCTGTTACTGAACCTCAGCACAGAGTGTTTATACTTGGCTCAGTGAAATAGTTTCAAACTATAATCCAGACTAGACTCAAAATTCAGATGCAATTGTTTCTGCCTCTTTCTTTTAATTTAAAGAAGTTATTTATTTTTATTTTGTATACAATGGTTCTTTGACTGCATGTATGTCTGTGGGAGAATGTCAGAGGCCTTGGAATAGGAATTACAGACAGTTGTGAGCTGCCATTTGGGTGCAGTGAATAGATCTCAGGTTCTCTGCAATAGCATTCAGTGCTCTTATCTGCTGAGCCACCTTTCCAGCCCTTTGCCTCCTCTTGTAGTGTGAAGCTTCTCCCTGTCTAGCCCCCATTCTTGGTGGCATCATCCCTACATAATTTTTATATAATAGACAAGGTTCATATAATAGAGGTTGGAGAGATGGCTCAGCACTTAAGAATACTAGCTGCTTTTCCAGAGGACCTGAGTTAAGTTCCCAGCACAAACACTACAGCCTACAACTCTCTGTGATCCAATTCCAGAGGACCCAACACTTTCACACAAACATACACACAGGCAAAACACCAATGCACATAGAATAGAAGCTAATAAATTACATAAAAATTCAGAAACAGATTTATGTAATGCTTAAATTATTTCTTTTTTAGAAACTTTAAGCTGGGCATGATGGCACATGCCTTTAATCCCAGCACTGGACAGATCCTTGTGAGTTTGAGCCTAGCCTGGTCTGCAGAGGCTACAAAGAGAAACCCTGTCTCAAAAAAAGAAAAAGAAAATGGAAGAAATAAGTAAAGAAAGAAAACAAAGCAAAACAAACATTTTCTGTACACCATGATGGAGTATTATGTGTGTCTTCTGGAGTTCAGAAGATAGATTCAAAAATGGTTTTGCACATATTTGAGAGCTGCCATGTGGATGCTGGGAAGTAAGAACTGCCTCCCTCTTAAGAGCAGCCAGTGCTCTTGACTGCTCAATCATTGCTCTAGGTGTTTTCATTGCTCTTCATTTTGAAAGTAGACATTTTTTCATACCGTAGTTCTGATTATGTCTTTTTGTCACCTAGCTCCTCTTTTATCCTCCCTACCTTCACTTCCATCCCAAATCACACTCTCTTCTCTTCCCTAAGAAGACAAACAAGCATCTAAAGAATAATAAGAAGGATCCAGGGAGTTGGAGAGATGGCTCAGTAGTAAGAGCAGTGTTGATTCTTCCACAGGTCCTAGGTTCAATTCCCAGCAACCACAAATGGCTCACAACACGTATAATGTGATCTGATGCCCTCTTCTCTCATGTAAATGTACATGCAGAGAAACACTCTTCTACAGAGAGTAATTAAATCTTAAAAAATGGAGAGAGAGAAAAGAGAGGGAGCCAGGTGTGGGGGTACACACCTTTAATCCCAGCACTCAGGAGGCACAGTCGGGAGATCTCTGTGAGTTGATTCCAGCATGCATGCTCTATAAAGTGAGTTCCAGGACAGCCAGAGTCACAAAGAGAAACCATGTGTTGAAAGTCCAACACAAAACATAAAACAGATAAAAAATTATATGAAAATAAAACAGAAACAAGCAGATTGGAATAGGAGAAAATAAACAAACTAACAGAGGAAAAAATCCATGGAAAAAGCATGAGGATCTGGGCACACTGGCACTCTTCTGTAATTCCAGCACTCAGGAAAGCAGAGGCAGGGAGATCCCTGTGAGTTTGAGGCCAGCCTGAGTACAGGACAGTCAAAACTACACAGAGAAGCCCTGTCTTGAAAAACGATTAAAAAAAATCATGATGTATTTAGATGCACATGGAGGACACTTTCCAACACACATGAATCCCATGAAAGCATGAAGCTGGCTTTCTCTGCTTCTGTTTCTTTCCCTTCCCTCATCTCTGAGGTTTCTCTCTCAGGAGGCTGCCCCACCATGCTCCTATTTCTTCTTTCTTATCACTCTTCTTCCCCTTTCTCTCCTTACAAGAAAACAAAAACTAAATAAAGAAATAAAAATAAAAAACAATCAAACAACAACAAAAACCCCACAAAATGAGCAGGCATAATATGCAAGCAAAAGTCCTGTAATATTGTAAAGATGGAAAATTTTTAACTTGGCCCTAACAAAAGGAACCGACACTTGGCCCTAACAAAAGGAACCAACCATGGGAACTAAAGCTTGTGAGCTGTAATTATTATCGAACCCCCATCTGATATAAAATGTTTCTAAGAGACGCCCTTCTGTAGTTATGGATGAGAAAGCCTAAACAATTTCTATCCATTCCCTCTCGGCTGCACCTGGTGATAATCAATCATAGACTGCCCTGTGAGAAAAGTCCCTTACCCCTAGACCCCCTCCTGTTTTGTGGTTTTTGCCTTTATAAATTCTCTAATTTCGTTGCTGGGGACTGCGCGCTGTCCCTTCTACGGAGCGGGTAGCGGAGTCCCAGAGCGCTCTGGTATTTGAATAAAACCTCTTGCTTGTGCATCAAGTTCGGGTTTTCCAGTCATTTGGGGCTCCACCTCAGAGGTCCAACAATATAAAAAGTAAAGAAAAATTCTGATAAAATATTATGAGACCAAGAACCTCCAAAGATGCCACTGAGTTCATTTTGTATTGGCACTAATAGCTGGTCACTGGACCTGTTGCTCAGAGTGGGGTTTGCATTCTTGGGGAGACTCCATTTGAGAGAACTCAATTCCCATTTGCAATAGCTTATCAGTAGCCTCTGGGTTAGGGGTGGAAGCTTGTTTCCACTCCTCTCCACACTGACACCCCATGTGTTAGAAACCCCTGCAGACCCTGTGAATGCTGCTTCAGTCCCTCTGGGTTCGTATGTACATTTTTCTGCTGGGTTTAAGAAAGCCTGTTTTGCTTGGTGTCCTCCATTCCATCTGGTTTTCACAGCTTTTCCTCTTCCTCTTCCACAGGGTTCCCTAATCCCTGAGGGGAGGATTTGAAGAGATTCCCCAATTAGTACATAGTGTGTCGAGGTCTCTCTCTTTCCAGCCTCATCATTCTTTCTCCATTTGTGTTTGTATGGGTGTGTGTGCTTGTGTACATGTACACATAAATATAATTGTACACATTGAATCCAGTAAAGGTCAGTAGATTCCTTTGCACTCAAGTTATAGGATATTTCATATTTCACTGCCATACATACTGGGCACTGAGCTTGGGCATTCTGCAATAGCAGGTGCTCTCCTAACCATGAGCATCTCTCCAACGTCCAGTGAACCTCCCTTTCTGAAATCCCAACCAACTTCTTGAGAGCCACAGGTGGCATCTCCCACCCTGATACACTTTGTTAAATGTGAGGAAGTGAAGTGCAACCCCAAATTTCCAATTATAGCCAACGAAGACATTGAACTTCTGAGCCCTCTTTTACTCAAATTATCACATTCTCGGAGGAGAAGCATGTCCCAACATGTCTAGATCATGTTCTAGATGTCACCTATAGTTTTGTGAATACCATGCAAGGATTGCACTGCCTGAACACCTGGCAAAGAAAGCTCTGCTAAATATTGTTATGACCTGCTTACACTCTAAAGCCCTCTGTAGAGACCTACTTTAGTGCTTAGCATGACTGTACCTCCTCTGTTAACACTTGCTGTCACCTTTAGCATATCAGAAGCCATTTTGTCTTCAAGTCTCCATTTTGCTTGTAAGGTGAAATTAAGAGCAATTTCTCAGGCCCTCTATGTCTGAAACCAGAATACAATTCAGCAGTTCATACCTGCTGCTTAGAATCAAACAGTAGATGATAATTTTAACTTGTCCCTAAATGCCCTTTTGTGTTCCTGGACCGAGAAGTGCAAACATGCCCTAACCATCCCCTAGTCACCACACCTGGGCACAGCAATCACTGACTGACCCGTTAGAAAAAAAAACCCTTACCCCTACACCCCTTCCTGTTTTGTGGGTTTGCCTTCATAAACTCTGTGATTTTTTTTGCTCAGGGCACTGCACCATCCCCTTGTATTGTAGCTGGGTGTGGAGTCTCAGCTTGCTCGCTTAAGTAAAACCTCTTGCTGTTTGCATCATGCTCTTGTTTTTTTGGGTAAATGGGGTCTGGTGTCTATCCAGAGGAATGGAGGGTCTCCCCACCTTGGGAGTCCAACATTTGGAGGCTTGTCCAGGATGAGCACAAACCCCTGACCCACAAATTCGACCTTGGAGGTGAGAAAAGGCGCCAAATTTTTGTCTCTATGCTGTCTGTGTTGTCTGTTTCAATGCGCTTTTGGTTTGCGACTGCTCGGGTGACTTGCTAAAGTCAGGATTGGTGGTCAACAAATGTGCCCAGATTACCACAGGTCGTAGCCCTGGAGGATGCTCCAGGGGGTCAGGGGGCCGAGGACACTCGGATGCCTCCTATCAGGTGGACTCAGAAAGGGTTCAGTTCTGTAAAAATGTCTAGTTCTGATTTTGGAGCTCTGAGCTTCAATCTGCCAGGGACTGCCGCTGGTCTCAAGGGGAGGCCACTGCGGCATGGGGAAGTCCCACATGTGGCAGGAGTGCTTGTGGTGGCTGGGAAGACACATGGATCAGGCTGCCCCTGGGCTGAGGCTCGGCTGGCTGCGTGGTGGGTGTCATCAGGCAGAGCTGCCTGGATCCTCCCCTCTGCCATTTCCTGAGCTGGAGAGATTTGGAGCAGAACCAGCTAGAGCTCACTCCCCCTCCTCCTCCTCCATCCAAGGAACTTAAGTTAATTGCTGCTCTGCAGACCATGCAGTGATAAAAGAAGGTAACTACACTTGACTGTAATGGTTAAGATTACAGCTAAGTTCAACAAAAAGAGTTTATTCCATCTGTTTAAATATATGAGCATTATATGATTAATTTCAACTGATCTTAAATGGTTAATATGTTCAAAAATATTTGGGTATGTTTAAGGTTAAATTCAAACTTATTTAATATATATATATATGTGCCTTTGTGTTTATAAGGTCTATAAATGCATATGTTCAAAATAACAACAATATAGGCTTCCACGTGGTATGTAATATGCCTCACCACCATCTTGAGATTGCCACGTGGGTAATGGGACCACCATCTTGAGATTCCTGTGTGGTATGTAATCATTCTGCCATCTTGGGATAGCCACATGGAGTGGATCAAAAATTACAGATGAGTCTCAGTTTACATTGGTATTAATTTTAAAAATCAAATTGTTTGCACTGGTAAATTCTGGTTTTAAAATATAGTTTTAACTTTTAAAATTTCACTTCTAGTTTTGGTTATGCTTTATAATTTCTCCTACCAAGTAGTACTTTGTTTTAATATTAGATAATAATCTTGGTCTCAATCCTATAAAAAAGACAAACATACTTTGGTATTTATTTTATTAATTTTACTAAATAAAACCACCATATGGTCTGAGGTAATTTAATAAAAAAATGCAGTTTTTACAGAGTATCTTGTAAAGAGCTGTTTGATTGTTAAGCTGCTTTGTTTATCCAAAAACATGTTTCGACCCTGGTCTGCACCTTTAGACAGAGAAAAAAAAAGTTTCACCAAGTTCCTTAAAACTTGTTCCAAGTTACTTAGAGTTTGTTCATGTGACCGTAGACCATATCTGCTACAGAAAAAAAAATTTGATGGGAGTTTTTATGTTGTCTAAAAAGCAAGAGAGAGAGCAAGAGATATTTTTTAAAGTAAGAATGTCTGGTTAAGCCAGAAAAACAAAGCTGGAAACCTGAAGGAACATAGAATGTTGTAGAAGATTAGTGCATGTATGTATAAAGAGACAGAGAGTTCTGCTGTATCATGAGAGGTAACAGTGCCATCAGTAACTACATAGTGGCCAGGCACCATGCTGGTTCAGAAATAAAAAAATAAAGCCATAAGTTTTGCCAACATCTTTGTTTAGGTCTATCAGGTATGTTTAGTCCTCTGATTAACGCTAAGTGCAAAGCTTTTTGATGTTCGAATTTCAGTACAAGTGGTAAGATCAGCAAGATTTACCAGCCTCTCTATAAACTGTATCTGATTAAAAGGTTTGCTTTAATTTTAGTTCAGAAAGAGCAGATTTAAAGTTGTATTAACAACTGCAGTTAGTTAAAATGTTAAGATTTACCTAGTCTCTTTGTTTAGGTTTTTTTAAGGTTAAGCCTAAAATGGGTAATTATAAAGCTTGCCTATATAGATCTACATAAAATATAGTTCTAAAATATACATCTAAGAGATATGCCAAAATTAAAGATTATAACTTTCTGTTTTATAGGACACAGTTTAGAGCAGATGACAAAGATAAACATGCTGGCCCTCAGGCTTGTCAGAGAACTGATGAATAGGGCATTTTAACATGTGTAAACTTATTGCCACAGAAAGTCCCAAAATCCTGGCAGTAGCTCCCCAAGATTTCCAAGAAGATACTGCCTCAACTGGCCCACTGCTGCGGCCCAGCCTAACCTGTGGACAAAGCAGTGGACACCTGGAGAGCCATTGTTTCACATTGCAAGAGGCAAGGTGGGATTGATCTCTCATATCCCTCTTTCCACAGAAGCAGTCTCTCATCTGTGCCTAGCTGGACCTCCTCTGCTCATGATGCCATGAGACCACAGGAGCCAGGGACACTGCCTAAGTGATAGACTAGTCATATCTGTCATTTTGATTGGTACATGGATTGGTATATTTATTCAGCTTATATTTATCCTACTCAGGTCTCTGATCACCTTGATAGCTATGCTAAGCTAAATGGTAGCTTTTCAGCTAGAGAGCAGACAATTAGAGCCACTGTCAGCTCATTGGGCACTTCATTAGCTAGTTAGAACTACTAGGTACTAGATATCTTATTAAAAAAAAACAGTTTTGCATTGCTCACAGTTGCCTGTGTCTTAAGATACATAGCTAAATAAAAAAAATTAAAAAGTTTATATAAAGTCTAAAAATATAAAAGTCTAAGTTATAAAAATCTAGAGAGTGTTATTTGGTTGGTCTAAATGTTTCAAGTTTAATAAATGCAAAAAAGTTTAAAAAGTCTAAATAAATATTTTTAAAATATATAAATTTAAGTTCTACTTACTTTGTTAAGGAAAGTCTGAGCATCCAGGGTCTATCAGTAAAGCCATTAATATATTTTTGCCTAACTTTCCAGTGTGTCATGGAGATGCAAGCTAAATGTAAATGCTAAGTGTACAAAAAGTGGCCAACTTCCGTTGGTGGCTGATAACGAACAGGGACCACAGTTAAAGTGTTAGAGTTTCAGACTGTGGACACGGTTAAGGTACATATAAAGAAATATGAAAAATAAATTGGTGTCCATTCCATTGGACATAGTTTTACTTGTTACTCTCAGAATGTTATATTAGATTTGCTGATATGTTACTTTTCTGGGTTTTTTAAAATACATATTTCCTTTTGTGTACCAAAAAAAAATTCATGAGTTTCAGGCAATCAAAGGTCATGAGACCTAAATCTGGCATAGCTCAAACGGATCCCAGAGTAGTTGTTCCTGGTTTGGGGAATCATCACTTCCCATTTAATAGATAAATCTTAACTTCTGTCTCTAGTCTAAATTTGTTTCAGATTTTCACCTGGTTCACACTATCCCTGGATCAGCTATAGACTGTGAGGTAAAATTTGGACTTGTTAAAAGCTGACAAGATCTCCCGCCCATGTCTTCAATTGGATCAACTAACCAGATGCTTGAGACTGCCCCCTTGTCCAGCCTTTGACTAGCATTTCAGCCTCCCTAGCCCCTGATGCCAACGGTCCAATTTTCAGCACTGAAAAAGATCCAGAAGATGGACCTTTGGCCCAAATCTCACCTTACTGGCTGAAATGCTAAATCAAGGCGGGGGGGGGGGGGGCAAGAAACACCTTCACTCCACAGCTGCTTCATGATTGAAGCAGTTACTAGAAGAAGGTGGGAATGTAAGGGTAAAAATTTTTAACTTGGCCCTAAACGCCCTTCTTTGTTCCTGGACCAAGAAGTACAAACAGTCCCTAACTGTCCCCTAGTCACCACACCTGGACACAGCCAATCACTGACTGCCCCGTTAGAAAAATCCCTTGCCTCTAGACCCCCTCCTGTTTTTCGGTTTTTGCCTTTATAAACTCTGTGATTCTGCTGCTCAGGGCTCGGCCCGACCCCCTTGCGTGGGACCTGTGTGCAGAGCCCTGACATGCTGGCTACTAAATAAAACTTCTTGCTGTTTGCATCATGCTCTTGTCTTTGTGGGTTATTGGAGTCTGGCGTCTATCCAGAGGAATGGAGGTTCTCCCCACCTCAGGAGTCCAACAATGACTAATGCATGTTCTGCTTGTGTTAAAGGTCACACCATCCTGCTATATTCCTTATTTCCAGATAGCTGGAAAGCACCTATGAGATCCCCTACCCTAATCCTAGCCAATTAGCTTAAAGTGCTTTGTCTACCCTCCTAGGTACAATGCCATACACTTGGAACATAATCCATTATATTTAGCTGGTCAAAATAATGTAAGCTGGACCTCAACAACAACAGAAACAGCAAAAACCCTGCACATACATGGAAACTGAACAACTTGCTACTCAATGACAGTTTGGTGAGGGAAGAAATTAAAGACTTCCTAGAATTCAATAAAAATGAAAACACACATACCCAAACCTATGGGACACAATGAAGGTAGTGTTAAGAGGTAAGTTCATAGCACTAAGTGCCTTCAAGAAGAAATTTGAAACATCTCATACAAGCAACTTAATGGCCCAACTGAAAGCCCTAGAAAAAAAAGAAGCAGATACACCAAAGAGGAGCAGACGGTAGGAAATAGTCAAACTCAGGGCTGAAATCAATCAATTAGAAACAAATAAAACTATTCAAAGAATCAATGAAACCAACAGCTGGATCTTTGAGAAAAATCAACAAGGTAGACAAGCCCCTAGCCAAACTAACAAAAAGGCAGAGAGAAACTGTCCAAATCAGCAAAATCAGAAATGAAAAGGGGGTCATAACACAGACACTGAGGAAATCCAAACAATCATTAAGTCTTACTACAAAAGCCTATATGCCACAAAATTTGAAAATCTCAATGAAATGGACGATTTTCTTGATAGATTCCATCAACCTAAATTAAGTCAAGATCAGGTTGAAAAATTGAATAGACCTATATCCCCCAAGGAAATAGAAGCAGTCCTCAACAGTCTCCCTATGAAAAAAAGCCCTGGGCCAGATGGATTCAGCACAGAATTCTACAAGACCTTCAAAGAAGTGCTAACTCCAATTCTCTCTAAACTATTTCACAAAATAGAAACAGTAGGAACATTACCAAACTCTTTCTATGAAGCCACAGTCACCTTGATACCTAAACCACAAAAAGATCCAACAAAAAAAGAAAACTTCAGACCTATCTCTCTTATGAACATTGATGTAAAAATATTCCATAAAAT
>JAQQSO010004024.1:0-13116 GCA_028658305.1 Pachyuromys duprasi | reverse complement strand
GTCTCTCCAAGACTTTAAACATGAATGGGTGTTGGATTTTGTCAAATGCTTTTTCGTCATTTAGGGGGATGATCATGTGGTTTTTCTCCTTCAGTTTGTTTATATTGTGGATCACATTGATGGATTTGCGTATATTGAACCACACTTGCATGCCTGGGATGAAGCCTACTTGGTCATGGTGGATGATATCTTTTATGTGCTCTTGGATTCGGTTTGCAAGTATTTTATTGAGTATTTTTGCATCAATGTTCATAAGAGAGATAGGTTTGAAGTTCTCTTTTTTTGTTGGATCTTTGTTTGGTTTAGGTATCAAGGTGACTGTGGCTTCATAGAAAGAGTTCGGTAATTTTCCTTCTGTTTCTATTTTGTGGAACACTTTATAGAGAATTGGTGTTAGGACTTCTTTGAATGTCTGGTAGAATTCTGCACTAAAACCATCTGGCCCAGGGCTTTTTTTCATAGGGAGGCTGTTGATGACTTCTTCTATTTCCTTGGGGGATATAGGTCTATTCAATCT
The DNA here is from genome assembly GCA_028658305.1 of Pachyuromys duprasi. Classification (NCBI taxonomy): domain Eukaryota; kingdom Metazoa; phylum Chordata; class Mammalia; order Rodentia; family Muridae; genus Pachyuromys; species Pachyuromys duprasi. Next base: position 12,599 of record JAQQSO010004024.1, on the reverse strand, counting down.
TCCTATCTGATCTTGGCTTAATTTAGGTAGGTGGAATCTCTCAAGAAAATTGTCCCTGATTTTTTTTAATTAATCTTGATTACAACCACTTTGCTGACTCTGTTTATCAGCTGTAGGCGTTCTCTGGTAGAATTTATGGGATCTCTTATGTACACTATCATATCATCTGCAAATAGTGATACTTTGACTTCAACCTGTCCTTGATCTCCTTTCTCTTATTCCTCTAGCTAAAACTTCAAGCACTGTTTTGAAGAGGTATGGAAAGAGTGGACAGCCTTATGTTGTCCTTGATTTTAGTGGAATTGTTTTGACTTTCTCTCCATTAAATTTGATGTCGGCAATCAGCTTGCTGTATAATACCCTTTATTATGTTTAGGTATGGGTCTGGAAAAGTTTTATTTGTTTCCTTCTCCTGTTTGATTGTTGTTTCCTGTATTTCTTTAATTTCTTTGAGGAATTTGTTCAATTCTTTCATCTGTTTGAATGTATTTTCCTATGCTACTATGGGAGCTTTATTTTCTTCCTTTAATGAGTCTATCATTCTCATAACCTCAGCTTTAAAATCTTTTTCTGGTGTTTCAGGTGCAAGAGTATCTCCAGGTGTAGCTGTGGTAAGAGTGCTGGTTTCTGCTGGTGCCATATGGCCCTGGATTTTGTTGCTTGTGTTGTTAATGCTAACTTCTAGCCATCTGATTGATTTTGGTACCAGTTTGTCAGCTTGGTGATTCCTCCATTGGATTCACTGGCTGTGTCCCAGGTGGTTCAGGCAGCTGGGGAGCAGGCAGAAAAGCCTCTGTGCTCAGAAATGTTTGGACACCTCACAGGCCTCCTCTGGATAAGGGACAGTGAGACTTTGGTTCTGTACCAAACTCACCTCCACCCGGTTCACTATCTCTGCCGGACTCATTGTTTCCAGCCCAGGTGGACCAAGCAGATGGGGAGCAGGCAGAAAGTTCTCTTAGCTGAGAGCTCCTCTGGTGCTCCACAGGCCTCCTGGGGATGAGAGACAACAGGGCACCTAGCTCACCTCAGCTGAGACCTGCTTGGCTGTTCCACAAACATCCTCAGGATGGAAGATAATGTGGCCTGGGTCCCGCACCTAATTCACCTCCTCTGGTTCCATCTACTTTTTTTTCCTACCCAGACCATTTCTCCTCTTCTCTCTTGTAACCTGAAGTTCCCTGAAACAATTACATCTCTGTTGAGGATCCCATATAGACTGATTGGTTAGAATTTTATGAGTATGGAGAATTGGAATGTTGTAGGTAGAGAGCATGGTTTACCTTGAGCTGTTTCTCCTTACTCTTATCAGCCATTATTTACCAACATGTATATATGACCTACTAATCTTTTTAACATCAATCAACTTTTTAATTATTCCATATTTCTTTTACTTTTTATTGTTGATATGATTGCTGATGTTTTGTTTTGACTTTGCCTTCCTGCTTGATCTCCTTTAGAACTAGCCCCATTTCTTTTATTATCTAGGCATGATCTTTGCTTCACTATTTCCTAAAAGCTTATGATATCTTCCGTACCAACAATTCCAGTATTTGATCTACATCTGTTTTGTTGATTAACTAGTTTCATAGAGCATCACTATATATCTTACTTTAATTCTAAACTGATAGTCATGAAATGATAGCATTGATGAGTTAATTATACTTCTGTGACTGCTAAACACCATTATCTTAGTTTTACTTTGAAAAACACTGGTATTATAAAGAAAGCATTGCATTTGGGATAATCCTGCTTCAAAATATGTCTTTTCATTTTCCTCTGTGTAGTATTTTTTTCTAACAATCTTTTTGAGTCTCTTTTAGTTTCTTTCTGCTTCACCTTCCTTTCTCCACTTCTAGTGGTCATTCTTTTGTACTTCTTCAAGGTCCACTTATAGGCTTCCATTTAGTTTTTATTTTAACTTTTAAAGATTTTTTTTAAATCGGGAGTTCACATTATGTGTGTGCATATTCATGGGTATGTGCACATGAGTACAGGTGCTGTGAAGCTAGAAGTCAGTGTCAGATTCTCTGGAGCTGGACTTAAAGTTATTTGGCAAGGTGCTCTATGTGGGTGCTGGAAATTGAACTCAGGTCCTCTGCAAGAACAATACCTAACTCTGAATCAAAGTCATCTTTCCAACCCATTGGATTCTGTTTATGGATGAGAAGTCATAATAATTATTTCTCATGTCTTGAATTCAGCATATGGTCATGTATATGTTCTCTAAAATTACAGAATGTCTTTCATTTCAAGGATGAATAGTATTCCATTGTATAAATACACTATATATTTATCTACCCATTGAAATGCATCAGGGGGTTATGTATTTTGACTACTATGACTAGTACAACAATAAACATAGACCAGAAAGTATCTTTTTGGTAGAAATATTTTATCACATTTGGATATAGTCCCTGTGATGGCTATTCTTGGTTGTCAACTTGACTGCGAAAAAAAAAAAAAAAAAAGGACATGCCTGTGAGAGATTTTTACTTAATTAGAAGTAGAAAGGTGTGGGTAAGAAGGGCAACCTTTAATCTGGATAGTGTCTTCTGCTGGAAGCCTATTTAAGGATATGGAAAAAGAAAGATTTTGCTCTTTGCCTACTTGCTCTTGTCTCACTAGCAAATCCATTTCTTCACTGGCATTAAAGCCTACTTCTTGGAGATTCCAGTGTATACTGAAGTTCAGCTGAGACTTCTAGCCTCATGGACTGAGCAACCATAAGAGTCTTAGACCTTCTGGTCACAGTAAGCCATTGGTGAATTATCTGGACAGTGAACACAGTGATAAAATTGACTGATGAGCAAAACAGTAAATTGGTACATCATACAGTACTTCTAGTTGAAGTTTTTTGATAAAATATATTATTTTGAATTACAGCTATTTTAAAATCTTTGACAGATTTTTTAAATCTTTATTAAGATAGTGATTGTCACATCAACGAAAAAAATCTCGTTATCACTTTGAGTTTTATTTCCATGATGATTAGAGAGCTTGTGTATTTTTTCCTGTTAGCTACTTGTGTGTCTTCTTTGATGGAATTCTGTTTAATTCTTTTGCTCACTTTTCAACTGATATGTTTGTATTTTTTTTCTTCTTTGTCTCCTTTCATTTATTTCTTCTGTGTTCATCCTTTTAAATGTCGTATTTGTTTTGGAAATCAGTTATTTCTTTGGTGTACACCTTGCAGATGCTTTGTCCCCTTTAGCAGGATTCCTCCTCCTACGGATTCTTTTTTTTTTTGCCTTGAAGAAGCTACATAATTTGATTGAACTCTTTGTCCATTTCCCTTTAAGAGCATTTATTTAATTTTATTTGGAGAATTTCATACTGTGTTTATATTATTTCTACCTCATATTCCCCCCCAACTCTTCCCATGTATCCCAGCTCCCTCTGTGATTCATAATCTCTTCTTTATATATATTCTGCGCTTTGGGATTCTATACTACTGCGTAAAATAATTTTTAAAATATTTCCCATATCCTTTTTTTGGTCACTTCATCACTTTGGGTTAGATTTTTGATGAACTCTGAGTTGATTTTACTTTTATTTTCTCATATTTAATTTCTAGCATTATTTGTTGAAGATATATGCTTTCTTTATATTATTCTGTACTTAGCACTTTTTCAGAAAACAATTGGCTGTGAGTATGGATTTATTTCTGGGTTGTTTGTTATGTTCTCTTGGCCTATATGACTGTTTTTATACTGTCGATGTTGGTTTAATAACTGAATTTTTATAGTAGGTTCTATGATCGTATATGATGGGTCAAGCTTTGTTTGTAGGTTTGTTTCTGTGGGTTTTGTCTGAGGGTTGTTTTATGTTTGTTTGTTTTGTTTTTGCCTCCTCGGGATTATTTTAACTATTCTGAGTCATCTAGTTTCATAGGAATAATAGGATTATTTTTCACTTTCTGAATAGAAAAATCACTGGAATTTTGACAGGGATTACATTGAATTCATATAACTTTGGGTAGTATGATCATTTCAATAATGTTGATGCTTCCAATCCCTGGCCATATAATTACTTTTATTTGAGTTTATCTTTCATAATTTATTTTTATCAATGTTTCATACTGTTTGTTTTTACTAGAAGTGCTTTACTTATTTGATTAAGTTTACTTTTAAGTACTTAAATAAATTATGCTAAACATCAAACTCAGGGTCTCGTGCACATGAAGCACTCTACCGCTGAGCTATATCCTAAAGCCTTATTCTTAAATATTTTTGTAGCCATTCTGAATAGAATTGCTTTCTTAATGTTCTTCAGCAAATGCATTATTTCTGTTTAGAAATACATGCTGATTTTGTATTCTGTTACTTTACTTAATTTGTATACAGTTTCTAAGAATTTTGTGGCATTTTTATATTTGCTCCTTTATAGACACAAGTTATCTGAAAATGTGGATAATTTATCATAATTCTCATTTTTAAATGTCTAATTACTTTTGACATATGTGTGTTCTATTAAATGAGATTACAGGACCTTGAGAAATTGGTCCTGTTTGTGAGATTAGAGAATATATTCTACTTGCTCACAGTGATAGTGACTGTGGGCTTTTATATCCAGCCTTTGTTACTTTGAAGTATATTCCTTCTGTACTTAACATTTTTATCATAATGTTTTTTTCTATACCTATTGGAACAAGTACATGTTTCCATCCTTCATTCTTTTGATGTGCTGGATTACATTTACTCATATGTAAGTGCCACCCATCTTTACATCTTTGAACGAATCATGTCTGATCATGGCATCATCTCTTTTGTGTGTGTGTGTATTCTTAGATTATGTTTGCAAATTTACTGCATGGTTTTTAACCTAGGTTTATCAGAATTAGAGGTTTGTAGTTTGGTGTTGTATCTTTATACACTTTTGTTATAAAAAGTACTGTCCTCATGATAAACAGTTTGTCAAAGTTCTTTTCAATTCAGTTCTTTGGAAAAGTATAAAGAGAATTATGATTAATTTTCCAAGATTTTTTGTTTAATTTACCTGCAAAATAACCACTAAGTTATGGGTGTTTAGACAAATTTTAAGTACTGCTTTAATGTCATTTTCATTATAGCTAATCCTTCACATTTTTTATTTCCTGTTGTATATATTTTTCCATCCCCACCATACACACACACACATAGACACACACACATATTTTTTCAATTAATTGAGCTTCTTGTAGAATACATATAGTTTTTGTCTTATTTATTTAGTGTATTCAGCCAAATATATGTTTTGGATTTGTTGGTCTGATCTCTGGTCCACTGGATGCTATTAATGAATGTGAACTTATTTTTATTGCTTTGGTTTACTATGATTGCTTTGTGTAATTGTTTTTCCTTTTCCTCTCTTTTAGTAATCCCTTTTGTGATTGGGAAGTTCTTTGGCATGCTTTGTTTAATTTCCTTCCCATTCTTCTTCTATGTGTTTGTTTGCTTGATGAATTTGATGAATTTTTATTCATGAGTTAAAGGCGGTGTTTTTTCTTTAATTTGTAGCACACAAATCCCTCAGGTATTTATTGTAGGATTGATCTAGTAGTGAAAATTTCATTCTAACTGTATGTGTGAAAGTGTGTATTATGAAGATATCTTTGTTTGTTTACTATTACTGTGATAAAACTGTGACCAAAATTAACTTGGGGAGCAAAGAGCTTATTTCATCTAGCAACTCTCAGGTTAGACTACTATTACTGTGCGAAGTCAGGGCAGGAACTCAACCAGGGTAGGAGCTTGGACGAAGGAACTGATGCATAGTCCACAGAGGAGTGCTGCTTACTGGTATTGCTCAGCCTGGCTTGATCAGCCTGCTTTCTTGCAGAACCAGGACCACCAGCCAAGGGGATGGAACGCCCACAGTGGCTTGGGATCTCTTACATCAATCATCAATCAAGAACTTGTCCCACAGATTTGTATATAGGCCAATAGGATGGAGGCATTTTTTCATTTGTGGCTCCCTCTTTCCAGATGACCCTAGCCTTGTGTTAAATTGACAAAAACAGGGGGAAAAAAGAAACAACAACAAAATCCAACCAGGACAGAAGGACAATTTTCCTGGTTATAGTATTCATGGTTGATACTTTTCTTTTAGTAGTTTGAATTTCTTTACTCATTTTCTTCTGCCTTAATAGATTTGTGTTAAAAACAACCTATGTGTCTGATGATTCTTCCAGTAAATATTAACTAGTTGGTTTAAGTTGATTTCTTTGTCTTTGTTGTTGTTGTCCTTGTTGATATTTTGACTACAGTATTTTAGGATGATGTGATGGGGCAAGACAGTGCAGAGGTTCCTCCATCTAGTATTCTTTCTGAGGCTATTCCTGGTTTAATTCTTGTTCTTGATGGAGAATCCTATGGAGAGACTACACAACTCTGTTCTAGGAACCAAAAGTCAGGATGTCCTAGCTAACTCATCCTTCTATTAACCTGCTTGTTTGTGCAGAATGTCCTCCAGCTAACCATTCATCTTAGTTGCCTGTTTGTGCAGAAGCCCTCTCCAGCTGGCTAACAGTTTATCTTGGCTTCTGTTTAAACTGCTTGTTTCACACTGATTACTCAACAAAGCCTCTGATCCCCTGGAGTTGCCAAGCAACATGCTAGAATAAGGTCTCTGCCTTTCAAAAACCACTCAGAGCCACACTTAGATCCTTCAACATGTAGGTATAGGTCCAGCCAACTAGAATAAAGACTTTCAGTTGGATATATACTGCATCTGAGTACTCATCTCTGCTGAGTTCCAAGTAACAATGAAGGTCTGATTCTGTTAGATATATTTCTTTCAGCCTTTTTTCTTCAGGATGTTGGAATGATTAAATGTTTAGGTTTTAAGCCATCATTTCATAAAATAGGTTTTTATTGCCTTTCATGTGATTTTCCTTCTGGAATTACCACAGCTCCTGTAATTTCTCCTCTTACTGCCATGCAAATTATAGTGGCTTTTTTCATTCTTTTAATTTTCCTCAGTTTTTTCTTATTATTTACTGTGTCTGAACTTATCTTCAAGTATAGAAACTCTTTCCCCACAATCTAATATGCATTAGAAGCTCTTTATTGTAAGTTCATATACCGAACTTTTTTCTTTTTTAATTTTTATTTTTATTAGTTTCATTTTATTAACTCTGGATCCCAGCTGTATCCCACTCCCTTATTCCCTCCCAATCCCACCCTCCTGACATCATCTACTCCCTGCCCCTTTCCAAGTCCACATTTTAGTAACAATATTTTTGTTGGTTCTTACTTGTGGTTTCTGTCTCTTTTATGTATTTCACATTCATATCCTGCATTGATCTCATTCATTTGCATTATACATAATATCTTACATATTTCATATACATATTATCTTACAAATTACTGAGTTTCTCTAGGATCAATATTTTAGATGTTTTTTTCTGAGCATCTCATAGCTAATTTCATATTGGGGTCTAGTTGTTGAAGCATTATCACTTTTCTTTGGAGATTTCATGTTTTCATTTGTATTTCTTGTTACCATAGTTTGGTGCATCAGTATCTGGTTTGACATTAATTCCTTCTGGTTTTTGGAATGGATTCTGGAAATGAAAAACATGTATGGGTCCTTCTTCTACAGTTCAGATAAAAACACTTTCAAGCTGGTAGATTTGTGTCAAACTTACTACCATGTACCCAAACACAGTTTCTCTCTTTCTCTCTCTTTCTCTCTCTTTCCCTCTGTGAGACCATCCAGTGTTCTGGTACAGAGAAGAAGCTCTTAGGGCCTGGACATACAAGAACACAAGGACTTCTTTTTGTTGTTGCTGTTTTTGGAGTCAGTCTCACTATGTATTCCTGACTGGCCTGCAATTCTCAGTGTTAACCTGACAGTCCTCAAATTTTCAGTGATCCTCTGCCTCATGTCTATTGAACTTTTGAGGCATGCACCTTCATTCCTGTCTGAGAGTGCAAGTGTGGTGATGCATGCCTGTAATCCCAGCACTTGGGGAGGTAGAGGCAGGAGGAGCTCTGTGCTTTCGTGGCCAGCCTGGTCTTACAAAGCAAGTCCAGGACAGCCAAGGCTATACAGAGAAACCTTGTCTCAAAAGAATGAGAGAGAGAAAGAGAGCAAGAGAATGCAGTGATCTTTAATTCTGAGAGCTGTACACGCAGGCAATAAGACCCTGTTTAAGTAGTTAGCAGTAATGTCACCAGTGGGCATTGTGTAAATCTCTAGCACAGCTCACTCTCCCAAATACAGATTTGTCACGGTGGAACTCTTTTTCCAGAGCTAACATGGCCACAGGTGTCTTGAAGCCAGGACACCTGCATTACCCACCTGCATGAGACACTTTTTATATGAGAAAACACTAACATGATCTTGTGGAAATGGGAGAGGGCTCACATTGTGATGCAGCACCCACAGAATGCATGGGACTACAATAATATATACACTGTTATGCACTGCTGGGGGAATTTTCTTTGGTTGTGTAGTTGCGCATAAGTTCTCCACAGTCAAATAAGCAGTCATTTCACTTGTGCTCATATAGAGAACCCCAGCTAAGCTCATTGATAACTAAAGTTAGACTTGGAATGAGTTGTTTCTTTGTTCCATCACAGGTGTTCTATATATGGTGAACACATGACCATCTATTCACATCTCCCTAGGAAAACATTACACAATATTTGATGCCTTAATATAAACCCTACAAAAACAAATTTGAGTTTGGCTGTAGCTACATTATCCCTGCTGTGTCTGATATGTTATGCAAGTGAAGCTAAGTTGTGAAGCTTCACAGAAGGGTACTTCACTGTGGCATTCTTGTGCATGTGCAGTGGAATGGCATGCTTTGGGACTGTAGCATCAGTTGCAGTGCCATTGCTATGAATGATAATACATGTTTAGGATTACGCTATCTGACCTGAGGGAAGTCAGGGTGTAAATCTCATAGGTAATATCTCTGCCTTATGGGATGACGTCATATACTAAGGAAATATTATGATATTTCAAAAATGACCAAAATACCAGAAACTGTATGGCAGTCCCTGAAAATAGCACGTACAAAGGAAGATTATATGCAAGTTGCACAGAAATTGGATTGGTTTTGTTTCTGCTATGGGTGATAAGGCATATAACTGAAGTTCAGCTGTCTGGCCAGAAAGCACTTGTCTGTGTAATTGTGAAATTGTGTGATTAAAACATACCGATGCCATCTCCATGTTAGATTTGGATAGGTAAGGGTAGTATAGGAGACATTGAGTTAGAGGTCCTGGCTTGCCATTTCTTGTGTTTGAGAGAAGGGTGGATGAGAGAGAGAGAGAAAAAAAATGGATCTGTGGTAAATAAATAAATAAATAAATAAATAAATAACCTACCATGATCCAAAATCTTAGAACTTGCGGGAGAAGCAAACAGTTCCAAGGGGAACGATGAAATAACAATGGTAGTGAGGGAACTGGGTATGATAGAAGTGTTGTGGGATGCTGAGGTCACCAGGTCAGTTCATCTGTATATGCTAGAGAAATGAGAAGGAAGATGTTTCATCAGAGCCTTCAGTCTTGCTATGGAAATTTAGTAGCTTTGATGAGAACCATGGTAGTACATGACCTTTATGATGTAGTAAAGCTCTAAAGTATCAGAGTGACTTAGACTGGAATGAAAACTGGTTTTATAAAACATTTAAGAAATATGATGGGATGAGGAAATGAATAAGAAAGAGGCCAGCCTCATTTCAGTCAAAAGCAAATGTGGCACAATTTGTGTCATGTTGGTGTTCCTTGCAGGAGCTGGGGGTGTCAGCAAGCCAGATGTTGTGCTTGTGAGCTTCTGTAAGGCTGGAGCCTTATTTCACCAAAGGGAGAGAGGAGGCTCAGGTTATTACCTTTTTCTGGCTGTTTTGTAGGGAGAAGATCTCATGTGAAGGGACCTGCCTCAGTTGTTTTCTTAACAGGCTGGTTGATGTTGCTTGCAGCTAAGAGCCATGCAGGGCAACTAGAAAGCCTATGTTGAATCAGACATTTATTAGACTTCTTCCAATGTACAGAATATTTGGGATTCATTATATGTTGGAACCATGTGTGCTTTGATTTCATATTGGCCCCTGAAATACTTGGGACAATGGTCATTAGCAGATACACATGGAAGTAGAATGATGTGTGTCAAAGGTTAAAGCTTCTCATCCTCCTGATTATGGGCAGTTATCCCTACATAGTATGCTATATAACTTTGTCTCCTGAAGAAAAAATAATTTTTACTCAGTTATGAGTCATTTCAGTACCCAGATATGTTCAGTGGAAAGGAAGTGATTGACTACAGTGCAGGCTCAGAGCCTGATCAATCCAGGAAGCTGGAATATGTACATCAGGAAAGAGCATGGTCCCACTCCCTCATAGTTCCATGCCTGGAAAAGCAGCATGATCCAACATCACTGAGGTCTACACAATTAGGTAAATGGGTGGTTGTGCCATGTAAGTACTGCAGGATTTGGACTCAGGATATCTAATGAGAAATGACCGGGAATTATAGAGAAGCAAATAAAATAGTACCTTCTAGCCATGCTGCTGTAACCAACATTGCTTTTTTTTTTCTTTTTTTAATTTCATTTTTATTATTAGTTGTATTTTATTAACTCTGTATCCCAGCTGTATCCCACTACCTCATTCCCTCCTGCTTTCCCTCCTTCATCTCCACCCTGCCCCTTTCCAAGTCCACTGATAGGGGACGACCTCCTCCCCTTTCATCTGACCCTGGTTTATCAGGTATCTTCAGGACTGGCTGTAACGTGTCCTCCTCTGGGGCCTAGCAGGGCTGCTCCTCCTTTGCAGGGTAGAGAGGTCAAAGATCCCGACATTGAGTTTATGTCAGAAACAGACCTTGTTCCCCTTACTAGGTTACCCACTTGGATACTGAGCTACCATGGGCTACATCCAAGCAGAGATTCTAGGTTATATACATACATGGTCCTTGGTTGGAGAAACAGTCACATATAAGACCCCTGTGCCCAGCTGTATTTGGTATTTGTGGAGCTCCTATCCTCTCCAGATCATATTAACTACTCCTTTTTTCATATGATTTCCTGCACTCTGCCAAAGGTTTGGTTATGAGTCTCAATATCTGCTTTGATACACTGCTAGGTAGAGTCTTTCAGAGGCCCTCTATGGTAGGCTCCTGTCCTGTTACTTGTTTACTCCTACATCCAAAGCCCATTCCATTTGTCTTTCTTTTTTTAATGTAATTTATTTATTTTTATATCAATCACAAGTTAGATACTTTGCATCGCAGGTGTAGCCCCCTCCTTCCCTCCCTCCCACTCTCTCCATCCCTCCCTCATCTCCTCCCAGACCCCTCCAAGTCCACCTAGAGGGGAGGATCTCCTCCCATTCCATCCGACCCCAGATCATCTTGTCTCCTCAGAGCTGGCTGCAATGACCTCCCCTGGGATCTAGCCAGGCTGTTACTCCCTGGCGTGTATGGGGGAGGGTCAAAGAGCTAGCCATTGAGTTCATGACTGAAGCAGTCCCTGTTCCCCTTACTAGGGTCTTCAATTGGACACAGAGCTACCATGGGCCTCATCTGAGCGGGAGTTCTAGGCCATATCGATACATGGTCCTTGGTTGGAGAAACTGTCTCAAATAAGACAACCTGTGCCGTGCTCAGTTTGGTCTTTGTGAAGCTCTTGATCTCCCCAAGTTTTACTACCTTCCCCTATTTTTATTATTATTTCCAGCCCTCTGCCGAAGGCTTGGTTGTGAGTCTTAATATCTGCTTTGATACACTGCTATATTGATTCTTTACGAGGCCCTCTTTGGTATGCTCCTGTCCTGTTAATTGTTTTCTCCTCCATTCAATGTCCATCCCATTTGTTCATCTAAATGAGCATTGATCATACCAACCTGGGTCCTCCTTCTTGTATATCTTCCCTAGGTGTGTACATTTCAGCATGACCTTCCTATCCTATAGGTCTATATAAGTGAGTATATACCATATGTTTCTTTCTGCTTTAGGGATACCTCACTCAGGATGATAGTTTCCAGGTCCCACCATTTGCCTGCGAATTTCATGATTTCCTCCTTTTTAATTGCTGAGGAGTATTCCATTGTGTAAAAGTACCACAATTTCTGTATCCATTCCTCAACTGAGGGACATCTGGGTTGTTTCCAGGTTCGGGCTATTACAAATAAAGCAGCTAGGAACAGAGTTGAGCAAATGTCCTTGTTGTGTACTTGAGCATCTTCTGGATATATGCCTAAGAGTGGTATAGCTGGGTCTTGAGGAATCACTATTCCTAATTTTCCAAGAAAGCGCCAAGTTTGTACAAGTTTACACTCCCACCAGCAATGGAGGAGGGTTCCTCTTTCTCCACAACCTCTCCAGCAAGTGTGATCACTTGAGTTTTTGATCTTAGTCATTCTGGTGGGTGTAAGGTGAAATCTCAGGGTTGTTTTGATTTACATCTCCCTGATGGCTTAGGGACATTGAGCATTTCTTTTTTTTTAATTTATTTATTTTTATCTCAATGACAGTTTAGGTACTTTGAATCCCAGCCATAGCCCCCTCCCTCAGTCCCTCCTACCCTCCCACTCCGTCCCTCATCTCCCTCCTCCCCGCCCCCTCCAAGTCCACCAACAGGGGAGGACCTCCTTCCCTTCCAT
>JAQQSO010004023.1:0-13116 GCA_028658305.1 Pachyuromys duprasi | reverse complement strand
CTGGGGGAGGTTGTTGAGACTTGGGGAGAACAAGAGCTCCACAAAGACCAAACTGAGCAGGGCACAGGGGTCTTGTATGAGACGGTTTCTACCAAGGACCATGTGTGGATGTGGCCTGGAACCCCTGCACAGATGGGGCCCATGATAGCTCGGTGTAGGACTGAAGACCCTACTCAGGGAAATAGGGACTGTTTCAGTCATGATCTTGATGGCTGACTCTTTGACCCTCCCCCATACAAGCCGGGGAGTGACAGACTGGCTAGATACCAGGGAAGGACATTGCAGCCAGCCCTGAGGAGACAGGATAAGCTGGGGTTGGATGGAAGGGAAGGAGGTCCTCCCCTGTTGGTGGACTTGGAGGGGGCAGGGAGGAGGGAGATGAGGAAGGGAGTGGGAGGGTAGGAGGGAATGAGGGAGGGGGCTATGCCTGGGATGCAAAGTACCTAACCTGTGATTGAGATAAAAATAAATAAATTAAAAAAAAAACAAAATTACCACACATCGAGATGAAAACTGTGCATCTCCTGTGATGGTACATAGTTCCTCTCACATTTTAAGGGCCTACTTTTTGTGTAACTTTAGGACCAGATAATGCAGACATGGGTATGTCTGCTTAATTCAATTTGTTGTGTTCTTACTAGTTTTGAAAAGGAATCACAGAGAAAAGAAACTGAGCATGGTGCTACAGTTTTAAGTTTCCAGAACAGTATTTTAAAATGGCAGTGTTTTTATTTTATAAAAATTCAGTTTAAAAAACAATAAAATGTCATTTTAAAATGTGTTCATAATTTTGCATGTGGGGTTAAGTTAACAAACAAAAAAGCTGCTATCACATATAATAACACAGTAAAATCATATTAAGTTTTTTATTATGAAAGTATTATTTATATTCAGAATCCACTTTATTAAACTGAAGAATTAGAACGCTATTTTTTAATTTGCAGTTTCATATTTGTATATGTATCATATTTTACGCAAATGTTATAATAAAGTTATATGAATACAACATAGACTGAAAATCTCTTAACAGCATATTAATCTATAATTGCATAATATAGTATTTGTCAGATAAATTACTTTCAAATGCAAATTAACACTCCAAAGTAAAGTTTATTTACTTTGCAAATTAAATGGTTATTTGATATGCAAAGTTTATATTTACTTTACATAATACATCTTTTTGTTTTCATTTTCATTATTTTTTAACAGGAAGATTAATGTCTATGGTGCCTTCCTAGGCTTAGATATTTTCAAGTTTAATTATACTTTTTTGTTCTTTCATAACTGGTACTATGGTCTAATTAAATTTGTTTAGAAAAAGCTCTAATCATCTAATATATGCCAATGGTTTGAGCTTATCACTCACATAGGTTGGTTAATTAAAGCAATGATTATATTTTTCTTTTTGTTGTCTTATTACAATTGCATAAAATGCACTCTGATACAAGGTACAAATTAGAATGAGATATATAACAGTGAAATGGATGGTAAGTCAACGTTCAGTATTAAGAATATTTTATAGCAGGCATTTTCAAACTTAAAATCTGACATTTATACAGCAATACATGCATAATTTTCTTCCTATGTGTCATTTCACCGAGATGAAAGTGATTTTAAAATGCAAGGTCAAAAAATGATTACCCCTAACAAATAATAATGAAAATGCTAAAGACAGGTATCAGGAAGCAATTTTGCATATTTTATTCTGTGGAACATTTAATATCTCTTGTGTATCTTGGGATAAGAATAAGAAACAAGAGGAAGGAAATCCTTGAGGTAAAGTGGAGATAAGTTCAAAGTAGATAAATTGCTTCTTTGATTTAATCTCTGCTATTGTTCCCTGGTCAAAACACACTCAGAGCTGTTCTTGTGGGACCCAGTGTCTTCTCTATCTGATAAATGGCCTTACCAGGACAACCTCAGTCTCAGCAGGAAAGACACTGAACAAATTGTCAGCGTGATTTACATACTAGTTGTCAACAGCATCTGGGTTGCTCTGTGAAAGAATGATGGGTAACAGATGTTCTGGGAAATGCTACCATCTGCCCTTTCTTAAAATACATCCCAAGTGAAACAATGCATTTGAATGGATGCCACGAAGATACCTTTCCTTCGGAGAACCACACCAGCCTTACTTAATGTTTTAGTGTTTCATGTAGCTACTACAGTAGCAAAACAGTCTAAAGAGTATAAATGCAACCAGGTGAAGCAGGCTGATACCTTGGATAGCTCTTTAAGCTCAGGCATGTGAATTGAAAAGAAAATGGATCATGACTCCCCAGAGCCTCTACTGGAAAATTTCCATGTGATGATCTGGAGCCAAGCAGTGTATATTTATCAAGTAATCTGCAGAGATTTCAAACGTGTGAAGTTAATTTCTATACAAATACAGAAACAATGATATATCTCAGAAAAGCAAGCACTCAGTAAATGGGTACCTGTATTTTCCAGCAGCATATATGCTCAGTAACGTAACATCCTGCTTAGAGTTGAGCAAATCATGTTTGATTAATACAGCACGACCGCAGGCAATAGTCAAACAGAAAAGGACTACCAAACACTTTTGCCACCAGGTATCAATCCACTATGAATTATTGATTTAAGCAAAAGTTTTCTTTCTTTTATCTAGATGTAAACTAGATTTGTGCTTGCTAGACCTGAAATGCCATATGCAAAAAGAAGCATCAAAATTTAACAGTATTTTTTAAATTTGTCACTTGCGTACTTTGTTACTAATAATATAACTATCAAGTATATATTTTAAAATACAAAACATTCATACCATGCTCTTTTCTGTGTGGATTTGACTTACATTCCTCATTTTGATGGGTATTCAATGTGAAAACATAACTGAAATAAGATATAAAATTAATTAAATGTGTTACATTGGAATTCCAAGATAAAAGTCCAAGATAAAAGAAGCTTGGATTAGGTACTGTGGCTTCAAAAGTAATATTTGACCAATGCTCTGGTCTTTTTTTTGTAAATGTTTATTTTCTTTTTTAAAATTTTGTTTAATCACTTTATAGCCTGATCCCAGACCCTTTCTTCCTCCCAGTCCCACCCTCATGCACCACACAGAGGTGCTTTATGGTCATTCTCTATTCGATGTCCAACTCTTGCTTTGTTTATTCCCATTTCTTCTTTTAAGTTCAGGTCCTCTTCTTCTATTCATATCCTACTGAGTCCATCTCATGTTTAAGATTTAGAAGGGATAGAAAAGGGATGAGTATGATAAAATAGTATATCCTATGAAATTCTCAAAAATGGCCAATAAAAATACTAAGAGTAACAAAAACATTGAAAAACTAGTAAGGACACAATAAGGTGTTTGACAGATTCCATGCAAAAATATGAATGACTTTAAGATGACAGATAATGAATTTTCAATCTATTTCATCACATGTAAACATTTTTCTTCTACTCTTTAGAGATGACAGAATTATATTAAAAATATTAAGTTGATGAAAATATTTAGTGGGGCTGTGAATATGGCTGCTGAAAAGATCAAACAGAATAAGAAAATCACCTGTCCTCAGATTAACCCTGAGCATTCAAAAAAAAAAAAAACAAAACAGTATGTCTTCTTAATATAAGTGAATAAATAAAAAGCAGGGAGCAGAGTACAAACAAACACAAGTGTTGTATGAATAAATAAAATGACTATTGAATATAGAGCTTAGACATAGCCAGTTTATTATTACTATTATTATTATTATCATTTATTACAATTTATTCAATTTGTATCCAGCTGTGACCCTCTCCCTCATCTCCTCCCAGTCCTACCCTCCCTCCCTCTTTTACTCCTACGCCCTGCCCCTAGTCCACTGATGGGGAGGTCCTACCTGACCCTAGCCTATCAGGTCTCATCAGGACTGGCTGCATCATCATCCTCTGTGGCCTGGCAAAGCTGCACCCCCCTGGGAGAGCTGATCAGAGAGCCAGCCATTGAGTTCATGCCAGAGACAGACCCTGATTTCCTTACTAGGGAACCCACTTGGAAACTGAGTCTATGGGCTACAACATAACCAGGTTTTCTTAATATTACAATTTCAAAACTTCCTATATTTTATCTTTTAACCCAATTTTGTCTATTGTCTCTCTCTTTCTCTCAGCTAATATCAGAGAAGTGGTAAATTGAATCACGAAAGATTAAAGGAAAAGTTAGATATGCTGTACTCTTTTACTGATTTGGCCTTAGAAAATTAAAAAGCATCAGAGAATTAGTGACTTTTATACATGATTATAATCTTAATTCAGTTCCTCACTTGGCAAGATTCCAATGAATAGTGCTCTACTTTAAGGAGGGCACAAGTATATAGATAGCAATTATTGTTCTTATGTGGTAGGACACTTCAATAAATGTTGCACAGATATTTATTTTAATGTTTGGATGGTATGCCCAGTGATTAAAATCACTCATTGCTCTTGTAGAGAACCTGGGACCTACATGACAGCCTGTAATTCAGTCATAGAGGATTTTACTATTTTACTCCCTATTCTGACCTATGTGTAGTACACATACACATGTGTGTGTACATGCATTCAGGCAAAACACTCATGTGCACAAAATAACAAAAGAATTAAATCTAAAAAAGTGAAGTACCCACAAATTAAGATTCTCCAAAACAATGTCAAAATAATTTCATAGTCTGTATTTTTTTCTTTACTTGTTTGATTTGTCAGCATTAGATATAAGACACCGTTAATAACTTATTGAGAAAGCATGTAGCCATTTGACCTAATTTCCTATATCCTTTGCAGTAATTAAAAACCAGACATTTCTAAATATTTAAAATATATCTCAAAACCTTTATATATTATTACCAAATATAGAGACACAGTACAAGTCCCTGCACATAATTCATGGAAAGGATTACTGGAAGCCAGCTAATCCATAGATTAAATGCTTCCCAGGCATTTATCTCAGGAACATGAGTTAACCCAACCAAGCCAGCTGGGTAATTTCATGTTTCAATGAAGTAAATGCTCATGAAAGTACATCTCAGAGGCCTTACGATTCTAGGTGCTGTAAATGTAAATATCTGGTGCACAGTTGTGCAAAATCAGTTCTGTTTGCTAGGTTTTGCTCTGTTATAAGTGCTTCAGTATACTTCAATGTGATTTGAATGAAATGTCCTTAAAAAGGCCTGGCTCCACTCCTGATGAGAGCTGATAAACTAGGATCAAAAGGAAGGAAAGAAAAGCCTCCCTATCAGCAGACTTGGGGAAGGGCATGTGTGGAGAATGGGGAGGGTAAGTGGGATTCGGAGGGGAGGAGTGAGGTATGTATGGGGGAGTACAAACTGAATAAAGTGTAATTAATAAAAATTAAAATAAAAATAGAAAATAAATTAAAACAACAACAACAACAACAAAAAGACCTGGCTCAAATAATACAGTTACATCCTTTGCCTGCATCTGGTAAACATGCATGTTTTTCTTTTTTAAATTATTGTTATAATTATTATTATCATTGTTTACAATTTATTCACTTTGTAACCCATTTGCAGCCCCCTCCATCATCTTTTCTTGGTCCCACTCTCCCTCCATTTTCTTCTCCTGTTCTTCTCTCCTAGTCTACTGATAGGGGAAGTCCTCCTCCCCAACTGTATGACTCTAGCCAACCTGGTCCCATCAGGACTGCCTACATATTCTTCCTCTGTAGGCTGGCTAGGTTGTCTCACCAGTGAGAAGTGATCAAGGAACAGGCAAACAAGTTCATGTGAGAGAGTGTCTTTTATCCTAGTACTAGGGAACTCACATGGAGACTGAGCTGTCTATAGGTTACATCTCAGCAGGGAGGGTGTCTAGGGCCTCTCTGTGTATGGTATTCAGTTGATGCATCAGTTTCTGCAGTCCTCTGAGCACTGGGTTTTTTTGGGGGGGAGGGGAGGCTGTGTTGGTTTCCCTGTATTACTGCTGTCCCCTCCAGATTCTTTTATATCCCCCTTCTTCCATAACACTTCCTGCACTCTGTCCAAAGTTTGGCTGTTAAGTTTCTGCATTTGCTTTGATCCCTGCTGGGTGGAGTCCTTATACTCCACGGGTGATAGGTTCCTGTCCTGTTCCCTTCTTCTAACTATTCTGCTGTTCTGCCTTCTTAATGAGAGTTAGGCATCTTCCCTAGGGTCCTCCTTTATGTTTATTTTCTTCAGGTCTGTAGATTTTAGTATATTTATCCTACATAATATTGCTAATATCCAATTATAAATGAGTATATACCGTTTATATCTTTCTGCTTTTGGGATAGCTCAGTCAGGATAATCTTTTCTAGTTCCATCCATTTGCCTGTAAATTTCATGATTTCATTGTTTTTTTAAATTTATTTATTTTTATATCAAACACAGGTTAGGTACTTTGAATCCCAGGTGTAGTCCCCTCCCTCATTCCCTCCTACGATTTCATTGTTTTTAATAGCTGAGTAATATTCCATTGTGTAACTATACCACAATTTCTGTATCCATACTTTGATTGAGGGACATCTAGGTTGTTTCCATATTCTGGTTATTACAAATAAATTAAGCTGCTATGAATATAGTTGAGCAAATGTCCTTGTATGCTTGAGCATTTTTCAGATATATACCCAAGACTGGTATTTCTGGTATATCCTGAGAAAGCACTAATCCCAGTTTTCTGATAAATCACCAGATTGATTTCCAAAATGGTTGCACAAGTTTCCATGCACATCAGCAATTCAGGAGGGTTCCCCTCTCTCCATAACCTCTCCAGCATGTGTTGTCACTTGAGTTTTTGGTCTTAGCCATTCTAACACATGTGAGGTGGAATCCCAGTCATTTTGATTTGCACTTCCCTGATGATTAAGGGATGTTGACCATTTCTTTAAGTATAAACATGTATTTTAATGCTGCTTAATCCTGAATGATACTGCTTTTGTTTTTGTTTCAAATCTTATTCCTAAGCACTTGTCATAGATTGTGATTTTACAAATCTAGATGTCTACAAAAAAAACTTATTTCAAGTTCAATCAATCAAATTCAGTATGGAGAAATGTATGTTATTAACCTTTACTGTAGGATTAATTATCAGGACCTCTGTTCTAAAGAAACCATGAATATAAAATGTAACATTTAGACTAGTAAACGAAAAAAAAACTGAGAAAAGGAAAAAGAGAAAACATGTGCATTGGTTTGCAATAACATTATATCATGTTTGTAATTAAAATTTTCAGTAATTATTTAAAAATCTAACTCTTGCAAAGATATAACAATATTAATCTGAAATTAATTTAACTTATTAAAATATATATAAAATAGATAAACCTACTAAAATATGTACACCTAAGGAAACTAATCAAGAGGGAGGACTCTGGCTAAAATGCTCAGTCACCATTCAGAAAGGCAAAGAGCATGGACATCAGAAGAAGGAGAAAACACGGAACAAGACAGGAGCCTACCACAGAAGGCCTCTGAAAGTCTCTGCCCTGCAGGGTATCAAAGCAAACTTATGGAGAACTGCTGGGCAGAGTGCAGGGAACCTTATGAAAGAAGTGGGAGATAGGAAAATAGGGAGAGGACAGGACCTCCACAAGGAGAGCAACAGACCCAAACAATCTGAGCACAAGTGTCTTTTCTAAGACTGATACTCCAACCAAAGACCGTTGGAGATAACCTAGAACCCCTGCACAGATGTAGCCCATGGCAGTTCAGTGTCCAAATGGGTTCCATATTAATGGGAATAGGGACTGTCTCTGACATGAAATGATTGGCCTGCTCTTTGATCACCTCCCCCTAATGGGGGAGCAGCCTTATCAGGACACAGAGGAAGACAATGAAGCCACTCCTGGTGAGACCTGATAGACTAGAAGGAAGGGAAGAACTCCCATATCAGTGGACTGAGGGAGGGGCATGGGTGGAGAAGGGGTAGGGAGGATGGGATTGGGAGGGGAGAAAGGAGGAATCTATAGCTACAGGGGGATACAAAGTGAATGAATTGTGATGAATAAAAATTAAAATAAAAAAGAGGACCTAGGTTAGACTCCCTAAGGCTCCCTGATCTCTATGAGTTGCCACTAGTCTCAATCAGTTGATTCTATGAGCCCTGCTCTCCTGGTGGGTCCCTGACCTCTCTGGTTCCTTTTTTTCTTCCTCTTCCCTCCTCCTCAGCACTCCAAAAACTCTGCTTAATGTTTGTATGCCAACTCTGCATTTGCTCCCATTAGTTCTTGGCTGAAGTCTCTCTCTGATTCTGCTTGGCTCTGGTTACAGAACACTCTGAATGCAGAACAAACTGTAGGTCGAAGGCTCTGTTGTTGAAGCCTCTGTAGCTGAGGTAATGTTCTAATCCCTCACCTTAATTTTTTTTCTTATTTGATTGCTTTTTCCCCTTCCCTTTTTTTCTTTTCTTTTCTTTTCTTTCTTTCTTTCTTTCTTTCTTTCTTTCTTTCTTTCTTTCTTTCTTTCTTTCTTTCTTTCTTTCTGTCTTTCTTTCTTTCTTTCTTTCTTTCTTTCTTTCTTTCTTTCTTTCTTTCTTTCTTTCTTTTTTGTAGACAGTGTGTATTTCACTTCCAAGTCCATGACAGTTGCTTGAACTTTACAGTAGTAACTTGTAAATATTTCCTTTTACAAGGAGGATGCAGCATGACTAGGAGATGGATCTTGAAATAAATTAGTTCCTATAAGGCATTCGTATGTGTTAAATGGGACTAGACTCTTGCCTTTTAACATCTTACCAATCTCCAGTTGTCTGTATTTTTGTATCTACATGCTTTCAATTCTTTAACGCCAAGGACATAGGTGTCTGAAAAACAAAGAACACCTTGGAACCAAGATTACATGTCTCTTGACTACTGAATTACTCTCAATGGGCACATATACCATTTTTTCCCTGTTCTGTTGATTGTAATATTCTATAATACTGCAGGAATTCAGCCTATACAAGCTTCTTCTGGGCTCTAGTAGAAGAGACAACACACATGAAAAAAAAATCTCTTGATGGATGAAGGAAGACAGTGCAAAGAATATGTTTCCCCTACTTAATGTCCATCATCCTAGGAGGGTTTCTTTATGTTTTTGTTTTTTTTTTTTTAGAAAATCAATTTGCGTATGAATATGCATTAGGTCAACAGAAACTCTTAGTAAACACTCCCTCTTCTCTCTCCTCTTTCTTATCTGCTTCTCTGATTTGTGGTGTTCCAGCTTCTGAAACTCTCCTCTCATCTTTCTACGGTGCATTTTTATAACAGCTTTTGTGGGAAACCTATTTGAGCATGAAATACCAGAGACATCAGTAATATGATTGTAAGTAGATTCAAGGACTGTGAAGATAATTCACTAATGTGTTCGTCATATCAGCAGGAAGTCCTGAGCTTTTCCCCAGAACCCATATTAAATATCCCAGTAAGGAGGTGCTCAAGTGTAATCCAAATGCAGTAGAGGCAGAAACAGAGAGATCTCTGCAATTCACTGTCTGGCAAGCTTAGCAAACTCGGTGAGTTCTAGGACAGTAATGCACTCTGCCTCAAAGCAAACAAACAAAAATGGTAGCTGTTACCTGAGATACAGCAACAAAGTTTTCCTCTGACCTTCACATGTTAGCACTCACAAGTGCTTCCCCCCACACAAAACACAGTAATTGTAGATACAAAAAAATTAAACAACAACAACACAACATAAAGGGGTGGAGCCAAGATGGCGATGAGCACACACACTGTTTCTTATTTGCAGAGGAGCTGAAGTGCCTGAGTTGGTGAGTGCAAGGATGACTGAAGCCAGGGAAACAACAGTGAGGCTTTGTAAACTAGAGGGAACATCAACAAGGTGAGAACTTTGGTCTTGGGTTACCAGTGGACTTGCTTGGGGAAGGAGAGAAATGATCATTTGATCTCCTGGCACTCCCCTTTCTCGGGCCTTCCTTCTCCTCTCACAGCTGGCTCACAGAGATTCTCAGCTCAGAGCTCACTGCCTGGGGACTATGGCTGCTGAGGCGGAGTTACTGGCCCCTCAGCTGCAACTGCCAGTCATACCTGCCTTGGAGTCCCAGATCCATGGCACCATCCTCCCAGGGTCCCAGATCTGCAAGCAGCCATACCAACTCCTCAGGGTTGCTCAGCCACTGACTGTATGGCCTACCCAAACCCTTGGTGACAGATAATATGCTATATAGCCACTAAAGTCCAGCAGACCCACCAAACATGCTAGGCATACGAAGTTTCGGACCTCTCAGGTCTGGAGAGAACAGTGGAGGGCCCCCAGGACTTCTCAGAAGGCATCTGGACCAGCAACCCAATCTCCAGATGCAGCTGGACTTTCTATCCTGGCAGCTGCAGCAGCACTGAGCTGGCAGAGCAAGTTACTCCTCCTGCATATGGCTAAGCAGGGCCAAAACAGAGAGTAGAGAGCCCTGATACCCCAATCCTGGCCAATGTGACCTACTTGAGAGTAAGTGCGTCCTTGAGTATCTGCAGAGCCCCAGATCCTGGGTTCTTCTAAACTAGAAGCCAGGCATCAGACCCCTCAAACACACAAACCCACTGTGGGAAACAGAGGGACTCTTAGGGCAACTCCCCTGCTCCGTGGGTCCAACTGTGGAGTTAAGGCAGATAACTCTGGAAATTACGCCACAACTACCACCAGTGCCGGCTACATCCACAGTACATGCACAAGTAACCCCCTAAATGCCTGAAAGACAGAGTTCCTTCCACACACTCAAGGATTCAACATTCTCTATCACTCTGTTCCTCGACGCACACTTCCACGCACATTACCACACACACACACACACACACACACATTTGCCCTTCAGAATCCATGGACTTTCCTGCTACCGGTACAGCTAAAGCACCAACATACACGCTGAAGCCACTAGACCTTTCTCAGCTTCCTGAAGAACTCTCCAGATGCCAGAGAGAGACAGTACCAGTCTGAACTGCAGAATCCAGGAAAAAACAGGAAAGGTTACAGATAAGCCAATGGCAAGAGGTCGGCCAAAGAACATATCCAACATAAATCAGGACATCATGGCTTCACCAGCAACCCCCCAAATTGATGGATACACCAATTCATCAGAAACACAGAAAAATGAATTTAAAGCTACGCTTACACACTTATTTGAGGCTCATAAAGAGGCAAATCTCTCAGAGCAATAGCCATACAAATACAGACAGTTGAAGAGGAAATGAACAAGTCTATTAAATATTTGGACAATCAAGTAGAGGCAAAGAAAGAGGAAATGAACAAAATTCTCAAAGAAACACAGGCAAATATAGCCAAACAAATAGAGGCGCAAGAAGAGATACAGTTAGTGGTATATAAGAGGAAATGAACAAAAAAATCAGAGACCATCGTAGAAAGACAGGAATCCACATTCAAACAGATGAAGTAAATGGTGCAAGGCGTGAAAACAGAACTAGAATCAATAAAAAAAACACAAACTGAGAAAACCCTGGAGCTGGAAAACGTAGAGAAAAGAGAAGGAATAACAAAGGTAAGCATCACCAACAGAATACAAGAGATGGAAGAGAGAATCTCTGATGCTGAGGATATACTCGCAGAAATTGATACTTCTCTCAAAGAAAAAATAAAATCCGAAAAGTCCCAAACACAAAATATCCAAGATTCCAAGGATGCCATGAAAAAAGTGAAATCTAAGAATAATAGGAATTGATGAAAAGGAAGACTCCAGGCTCCAAGGTCCAGAAAATATTGTCAAGAATATCATAGAAGAAAATTTTCCCAGGAGGATCCAAGATGGCTGCCACGAGAGAACACTGTGTCTGAGGAGTAGGAGAGCAGAAACAACGCAGTGACCAGGAAACTGAACTCTGGGACCTAAAACGCCAGCATTGTGAGTGCCAGGTGAGTGGAACTACTACAGTGAGAAAATCAAGTGGGAAAACCCTAGGGACACCCAGGTATTACCTAGAGAAATTTCCCGGTGACCAGCAGCGCACAGCTCTGATCTGGACTAGCAGCTGCACTGGGTGCCCGCACCCACCATTGTAGACTGGATCACACAGTCTCGCGGGCAGTCTCAGGAGGAACTGGGTGCCATTTTCACTGAACTGTGCTCTACAAGCTCACACTGCACCCAGGTTCTGCTTCAACCTGCTGGTGTGCGGCAAGCACGAATGGAACCACACAAGACTGAGTGGATTGGGGGACTGTTTTGACTAGTCCGCACACTGCCAGGGCGCGAGCTGAACTCTTCAGCCAGCAAAATCTCAGTCAGTGTGTGAGTCCACCGGCGGGTCTGCGAGGAACCCGAGTTCTGTCTCAACCCACAGCTGAGAGGATCCTGGGACCATCTTGACCAGACCGCACACTGAGGGCAAAAGCTGCACACATCCGCCAGCAAAAACCCCAGTTCAGGTGTCTGTCCAAGGGCCAGACAGAGAAGGGCTCTGGCACCATTTCAGACAGCCCTACATACAGCGGATGCACACAAACCCAAAACCACTGTGTGAGCCCCAAATATCGTCTCAGACCGTAGTGCACAGCCCCTGGCACAGAAGGAGGTACCAAATCTCCATTCCAGGGAAGAGCCCTTAGCAGCAAGCCCAGGGCAGAGTGCACAACCCCCAGCTGAAATCTCAAAACTGGACACTCAGACTCTAGCAAAGAGTGAGGAGTAAAGACTCCAGACCAGAGAGGTGACCAGCCTGCAGTGCTCACAGCTTCTAGCACAGAGTACGAAGCTGGGCACACAGAGCCCACAACAGAGTTCAACTGAGACAAAACACACACCACAAACCACCGGAAATCCCTGATCTTCTTGAAGAATACTCCTGACACAAGAGATTGACAGATTCAGACTGAAGTGCAGCCTTAAAGCACAAACAGCTCCCTGATTATATATAAACAAATGCCCAGATATCGGTGAAAGAACTCACCCAACAAAAATCAGGACACCATGGCCCCACCGGAAACACCCAGAAGCAGTGGAGTTTTTAATTCAGCAGAGACACAGGAAAATTATATTAAAGCTTTGATTATGCAGATATTGGAGGAACAAGAGGAGAGACAAAAAGAGGAAATGAACAAGGCCCTCAAAGAAATGGAGAAGAAATTAACTGCCCACATACAGGAACAATCAAAGATAAACAGAGAGGAATCATCCAAAATAGGAGACACAGTCAATCAGTTGAAGGAAACGGTA
>JAQQSO010004022.1:0-13116 GCA_028658305.1 Pachyuromys duprasi | reverse complement strand
ATATGTATTTTTCTCTTGCTTTATTATCATCATCATCGTTTCCTTTTTGAGACGGTTTCTCTGTACAACCTTGGCTGTCCTGAAACTTGCTCTGTTGGACCAGGCTAGCCTCAAACTCAGAGTTCCACCTGTCTCTGCCTCCCTGGTGCTGGGATTAAAGGTGTGTAACCACTGCTACCCAGCTGTGGGGAAAGAGGATTATTATCTTCACTCCATGTTCAGGACCATATCAGAAACAGTTACAGGTGGTGCTTGCCTGTAGCCCCAGCACTCAGGAGGTGGAGGGCCAGCAGTTCTAGGCTACATGAAAAGCTGAAGGCCTGCTTGGGCTCCAGGAGATCCTGTCTGAAAAGTGAGTGAGCAAGCAAGCAAAGAAAACCTCCCCAAAACACAAGCAGGGAGCTGGAGAGATGGCTCCGAAGTCAAGAGTTCTTCCTGCTCTTGCAGAGGACCCAGGTACGGTTCCCAGCACCCACAGGGAGCTGTCCTCATGACCTTCTGTGACTCCAGTTCCTGGGTATCCAATGCCCTTCTCTGAACTCCACGGGTGTTGGTCACACTCATGCCTGCAGGCAAAATACTCATGTATGTGAAATAACTGGTAAGTCTTTTAAACGTATATGCAAATGATGGCTGGAAATGGCAGCTAACTGGTGGATTGCTCCCCTTGGCATGTTCAAGGAGTTCAATCCCCGGCACTGCAAAACCCCAACCAAACTAGGACATGAAAGGAAAAGCAGGCAGGGCCAGTTAGTGCACACCTTTAATCCCAGCACCCGGTAGTCATAGTCTGATTTTTGTGAGTTTGAGGATAGCCTGGTCTTTAAAGCCACTCCGAGACAGCCAGGGCTCTGTTACACGGAGAAACCTTGTCTTGAAAAACCAAAAAAAAAAAAAAAAAAAAAGCAAGGCTGATGTGGGTAGGGGTGAGGGACCCACAATGGACCCACAAAGTTGTCCTCGTACTCCATCATCATACACAGTTACATACACTAATAATGCATTGTTAGAAAACATTTGGTGAATGGATGACGCAATGCTTATCACTCCCCTCTGCGGCCATGATCCAGGGAGAAACTGAGACAGCTGAATAATTCAGACCCAAGATCACTTTCGTGAATGATGCTTATCCGTGGGACAGCAGTTTGGCTGCGTTTGCCACCCTCCTCAGGCAGCTTTGGGCAGTGTTTGGCCTCAGGTGTCCCTGGAGTATAGCATGAAGTTGGTGTCACACCAAAGCCCTAAACAATGTCTGCTCTGTCCATCCAAGCGATCGGGTCATTCCTTGAAAAGCTGGGACAGGCATGCGTTGCTTACTGTCACGAACTGTTCAAACAACATTTGAAAAGTGTCTCTCTGGTCTAGCGTGTGTAACTTCGCAGTGGGCAGCTTGCCTGGCTGGGTGGTGCCCTGGCTTGGCTCCCACGAACTGCAAATCATAAAAATACAGATGTTTCGCTAAAGCAGAGGCAGGGTTTAAGAGACTTTTAACATGGGCTTTGAGCATGGGGGTTAGAGACAAAGAACTTATCTGCGCTTTTCGGTTGAACATAAAGCGGCATTGAGTCAGGCGTGGTGGCACATGTCTGGGAGCCCAGGCACTCGGGAGCTGGAAACTGGAAGGTCAAGAGTGGGAGACCTGAGATTCCCTCTCAGAAACCCAAAGGGACTAAACGAAACTGCTGGGTTCACGGTCTAACTTCTGAGCGGCTGACTGTGGAAGGGCGAGGGGCCTGGGTGAGGAGCTGGAGGAAGTGGGCGTGGCCTCAGGCACTGCTCGCGTCCAAGGACTCCTTTCACTGTTGCAGGCTTTTCTAAACCTGGCTCTAGCGCCCTTGGTCTGGGAGGCTGAAGTCCGGTTTAGTCCAGAGAACCATACTCTGAGGTAGGGCATGGTGGCAGTGGCCCAAGGAACCTTTGCTCTATGCCTCCCCCGAACTACTTTCAGTAAAGGTTTTCAGATTTAGAGTCTGAGCCCTTGAGTCCGAGGAGGATCTGGCTTTGACCCTTGCTTTCTCCTCACCACTGCGTGACTTTGAACAACTTCCTTGACTACTCCAGGCTTTCATTTTCTCAGCTGTAAAAACAGGCACGCGCTTGGGGCTTTAGGAGTTCTGGTAATTTTTTTTTTTTAGTATTTATTTTATGTCTATGGGTGTTTTGCCTACATGTACGTATGTGTGCTGTGAATTACCGTGTACATGGTGGGAGTTGAACCTGAGCCCTCTGCAAGAGCAACAAGTGTTCCTAACCATTGAGCTGTCCCTCCAGCTCAGTTCTAGTAATATTTTTAAAAAATTATTTAATGTTTCATTATGTGCATATGAGCGTGTCTGTGCGAGGGTATGTGCACATGAGTGCAGTGCCCTCAGAGGTCAGAAGAGGGTGTGAGATGCCTTGTAGTTATACCTGCCAGGGTCTCATGGAGCTAGGTGTTGGTCCTCCTGTCTACATTTTTCACGTTACTAGAGTTGGAGTGCAGAATTCACATCTGACTTTTTCACATGGGTACTGGGGAGTTGAGCTCAGGTCCCCCAGCTTTCATTTGCTCACGGACACATCTCCCCAGCTTGCCAGCACCATAAGAGTAGTGATGTTTGTATAGTACTGATTATTACGGGTTATGGACTTTGGACCCAAAATTTGCATCTTGAAATCTAATCTCCAGTGTGATGGTGTTTTAGATAGGACCTTTGTGATGCAATATGAGTGGGGTTGGTCACAAGAGGGACTGAGAATAGGGTCTTCCCAAAAGGGTTTAATGCCCCCTTATAGAAAGACAAACGGATTGTGCTGACTCCTGCCTGCAGTCCCAGCATTTGGGGAGGTAGAGGCAAAAGAACCAGGAGTTCAACACCATTCTTGGCTACATAGTGAGTTTGAGGCCAGCCTGGGTTACGTGCGACCCTATCTTAAGACTACAGTGACGATAAGGAAGAGGTGGAGAAGGGAAAGGAAGGGGGGAGGGGAGGTGAAGGGGAGGTGGAGGAGGCCAACAGAGCTAACACTTGCTTTCCAGCCTGTGGGGGATACAAGATGTCAGCGGACTACAACCTGGAAGAGGGTCCCCAAAGACACTCCCTGGCTGACCTTGTGTTGCTAGCCTCCATGGTGGTAAGAAATAAACATTTGTTATTAGAGCCCAGGGCTACGGTAATATATCAGTTTGAACCAAGACAGGACATTTTATGTCTCGATGCTTTCCCACTTCAATCATCACTCCCGGAATCCATCAAGACAGGGCAAATTCAGTCTGGAAATAGATCCTGCCCGACGTAATAAAGCAGGTTCGCTTTGAAAGACAGCAACCCCCTTGCAAGCCTCCATCTCCCTTCCCCTTTCCTCCCTCCCTCGAATCCCCCGTCTCTGACTTTTCCTTTACGCAGCAATCTTTACACACGCCTGCTCATGAGACTGTGGGACATGAATGAAAACAGCTGCAGACGAGCAGGAATATGAAGCACACACATAAGGGGTCAATGGCTCAGTCAGTAGTTAAGAGAGCACTGGTGCTCTGTATGGAACCCAGGTGGGGCTCCCCGTACCCACGTGGCAGCTCACACTTATCTGTAATGCCAGTTCCAGGGGAATTGGGACATCTCTCTGGCCTCTGTGGGCATCAGGCATACATGTGGTTCTCATACAGGCATGCAGGCAGAATAGTCATACACATAAAAATAAACCGTGTATTTAAAAAAAATAAATATTATGTTTATTTGTGTGTATGAGGCTGGCTGTGCTCCATAGCACATATGTGGAGGCCAGAGGTCAACTTGCAGGAGTCGGTTTTCTCTTTCCTCCATCATGTGGGTTCCAGGGAAACGATCCAACTCAGGTTGCCGGGTTTGGCCACAAGCGCCTTTACCTGCTGAGCCTTTTGGCTGGCCCCCATTTTCACCCCATTTTTTTTGTGGCTCTCTTGTAGATGTGGCCTCAGAAGTGAGTCGCGTGTGACGGAAGACCTGATGAGTAGCTCAAGCCAAGAGAAGGAAAGAAAAGGGAAGAAAAGACGCGCTGTATTGCTCTGTAGTGTGGCAAGCAGAGTGGCTGGCAGAGAGAGCACACCCTAAGCATGGGGGCTGTTGACAGTGAGAGGTGTTCTGCCCTCAGGGAATCTCATCGGGGCAACCTCTCAGTGTGGAGTCAACGTGGTGGTGGAGTTGGGAACTTTATAATTCCGTTCTTATTAAAAAGTTTCTATTTTTTTTTCAGTCCTACTGTGCATTCAAGTTGTTCCTGGGCTTCATGAGATTTTTGAATTGAACTTTAAAGGAAAATTGAAATCAGCTGAGATTCTGTCTCCTAGACCATGTCTCCACATCTTGGCGAACGTGGTGCCACACTTTTCAAATGTGTTTCTTAAAGTTTGTTTGTTCATTATTTTAGCTTGGCATGGTAGGCCATATAAAGCTAGTCAGTAGGGTCTACGTAGTCCGTTGTAGGCCAGTCAGATCTACACAGTGAGACCCTGTTGTTGTTGTTTTTAATTTTTGTAAAGAGTTTTAAATTTTCTGCTGTGGTAGCACATATTTTCAATCCCAGACTGAGGAGACAGAGGCAGGCATACCTTTATGTGTTTATAGTTTAGTGTTGTCTACAAAGTGAGTTCCAGGCTCGCCAAGGCTATCCAGTGAGACCCTCTCTCAAAGTAGAACCCCAAGTTAAAAAAAAAAAACATTAAATGTGTTTTTATGTGTATAGGTGTTTTGCCTACATGCATGTTTGTGCACCACCTGAACTTCTGGTGTTCAGGATGGCCAGAAGAGTTTGCTGGATCCCTTAGAACCAGAGTTACAAATGGTTGGGAGCTGGTGCTGGAAACTGAATCCAGGTTCTCTGCAAGGGCAGCCTGGGCTCTTTAACTAGTGTGTTACCTTTTCCATACCGGCACAATTTTATTAATGAGATGGTGAGATGGCTCAGTAGAAAGGCACTTCTGACCAAGCCTCAAGACCTGAGTTTGATTCCTGGGACCACATGGTGAAAAGGAGAAAACCCGTTCGTTCCCTTCTGTGGTCTTCTGATATTCAAGCACAGGACTTGGCACACAGGCACACACACACACATACCACACACACCACACACACAGACACACCATACACAGACAATTTACAGTTGTCTGTGTATTATGTGGGGTTTCTCTTTGTAGTGTATATATGTGGGTTTTGTGTGTGCATATGTGTATGTTTTTGTATATATGTGTAAGTGTGTATATGTGAGCGTGTATACATGTTCCACGGCACATGTGAGGAGGTCAGAGGGTAGCTTTGTGTAGTCCATTATCTTTTTTCTTCCACCTAGCTAGGGCTTCCAAGGATTTAACTTGGGTCATAAGCTTGTGTGAGAAGTGCTTAACTGAGCCTGTCTGGAATAACTTAAAAACACACTGAGCACCTGGCAAACCGTGTGCTTTGTCACAGACTGTTTTCCCACCTTAACCAACGTGAATCAACACTAGCTTTGCAGATGGCTGCTGGGTCCTAGCGGACAGGACGTAGTTTATTCAAACTTTTGGCCAGCTTTAAGAGCCATGAGGATTGTGTGTTATTGGCATTCCCAGCTGTGCTCTGTGCTGGCATCCTGTCCTTACGTGTGAGAACTGTTTCTCTTACGGTAAATCCCAAACAGCAGGATAGAAACACTAAAGTCTTTGCCAGGTGTGGTGGCACACACCTGAAGTCAATCCCAGCACTGGGGAGATAAAAGCAGAAGGATCAGGAGTTTGGGGCAACACCAGCTATATGAGACTCTACCTCAGAAACAACAGCGGGGTAGGGTTAGGGTGGGACCCAAGGGTGGGGTGGGGGAGGGGTGGGGACAGGGAGTCTGCTACCACTCCAGAAGATTCAAGTTCCCTTCCCAGCACCGCTATCAAGTGGTTCGCAACTACTTATAACTGTAGCTCCAACTGGCACTATACACGGACACAGAGACACACAAATACATTTTTTTTTTAAAGAATTTTTAAAAAGATCTTTGGAGATGGAACCCCGGGGCCTCATGCATGTAGGGCTGTTACTCTACTCCCCAGCACATAGATTCTATAACTCAGGGAAAAGAATGCCCACCTTACAACAGAGTGGTTAGCTTTCTAGTTTGTCTGTTTAAACTGGGCAGTGGTGGCCCACGCCTTTCATCCCAGCACTTGGGAGGCAGAGGCAGGCAGATCTCTGAGTCTGAGACCAGCCTGGGCTACACAGAGAAACCCTGTCTTCAAACAACAACAACGATACCCAAAAGAGAAATGGATATACAAATTTCAAGGAAATGAGCAGCATCTGGTGTGACCTGGGAGGTAAAAATCTGCCCTCAGCACTAACAGAAAGACAAACGAGGAAAAAGCCTTCCTTTCCAAATGGAGGAACTCCTTCAGGAGTCTCTCCAAGCAGATACTAGCAGATCTAAGATTTAGTTACGGGACGCATAAAGAACAACCCGAGTCTGCAGTAGAGAACAGCACCTTTCTAGTTCTCTTCCAAATACCTGGATTTCCTCACGAGGCCAAATGAATGGGGTTTAAGGGTGTTCTCTGTACAGACAAGAGCATGCTAAACAATCCTGACTCTCCGGGAACAGCCGGCATTCAGGTAAAATAAGCATCCCCAAAACAGTTGCTAGGTGTGGTGGCTCATGCTTTTTAACTTCAGCCAGGGCTACTTGGTGAGACTCTGGCTCGAAAAGCAAAGACAACAAGAACACAAGACTGTGGCCCAGGGAGGGCTGCAGAGACAAAATGGCACCTGTGCAACCATGTCTGATGCCTGACCTGAGCGTGATCCCCAGGACCCACAGGGCAGAAGGAGAGGGCAGACTAGTGAAGGTTGTCTGTCCTCTGATTTGCATCACTGCACACACACACACACACACACACACCCAATACACACACCACACACAGAAATTGAGACAGGTTTCACCAGCCCTGGCTGAGTGGAAGTGTGTGTGTGTGTTTATTAGTTAATCGTTGAAAGCTCCAGGGATGGAGGTGCACTGACACTTGTAATCCCAAGTACTTGAAAAGTGGAAGTGGAAGAAGCAGGAGTTCAAGCTTTATAGCAGGTTTGAGGCCAACCTGAATACACACACACACACACACACCAAATTGAATGAAGTAATGTCATGAAGCAGAACTAAAATGAAAGCACACTGCAGCTTTATCAGTCGGTGAATCTAATGAGACAATTATTCAGGGAGAATTAATAGGTAAGCTGTTGTAGAAGTACACGCTTTAAATAACCTCGGGCTCCCCCAAAGCAGGGACAGCAATCAGAGGACCACCTGTACCTCCCGTCAGGTTTTGTTCATTTCAGATGGCGTCTGAACAGCCTGAACATAATGGCCAGCATTTCTAATGCAAGCCCTTACAGGGAAGTGCCAGTTTCTGGCTTTCCTTGATAAAAACGTATGCCCTTCGAGCCACGTGGAGCCCAAGTCCAAATGGCATGAAGGGCTTCGGTGTGGATCGACAGCCTGTCCTAGGGAACTGCCACAACCCATCTGCTAGGCCAGGGCACACCCGGTTGTCCACCCCTCTACCTGTTTGGTCCCTGTAGGTGTTCAGACTCCACCATACCATTTCAGCTTGGAAGCACGGGCACTGCCCTGTCTCCATGGCAGGCTATTCCTCCCTCCCAGTACCTGATGGCTTGTACTTTGTTCTTAGTGTTCAGAAAGCCAGGTGTAGAGAGGAGGTCTCCACGGTAAGTTGGTGGTAGCCAGGGCCATTGCAATCCTGGCTCCCTTGCACAGCGGTGGGGGAGGGGAAGAGTGACAGCCAGGAAGAGCCAGGGATTAGGGAGCGACAGAAACACAGGTACTTAAAACATTTTATGTTCTTTTCGGAGACGGGGGCTTTTGTTACTATTTTTTCAAGTTGCCCCTTTCTATGTGTAATCGGGCTTCAGGATGTAGTCTGCTGCTGTCAGAATAGCAGGCGTTCTAGACATGGCAGATTCTCTCTTAGATAAACACATTGCCTAGTTTCCTGAAGAGGCGCAACCGCCCAGCTTCTAGCGTGGCCTGCACGACCTTGCGGTATTTTCTTCTCCAACAGTAGGTGTTGGTACCAGCGTCTGCTTTTTCCTACGGCGAGTCTACCAAACTCTGAATTTTGCTTTTATGAAGAATGCAGCCCCCCTTCCCCCCTCATTATTATTTAGTTTGATTGTATGCTGGCTTCATGCTCTGCATTCTAATTTAAATGGAACTGTGCAGGAAAAAAATGCAAATCCCCTCTATTCAAATCCAAAAGAAAATAAATGGATTTTTTTTTTATGGCCTAAAGGATCTATTCATTACCAAATCATTTATCTTTTCAGGAAACACGGCTTATATATCCAATAAGCTAGAGTGCTGTCTTTATTTTCTTCATTTCCCTCCTTCCTTTGATACATTTGCTTGTTCTTTCAAATCTCCCTGAATCTCTGAAGATAGGGGCAGCTTATATCTGGCAGAATAGAATGTAATTAATATCGTTGAACAGAAAGCAAAGCCTGTGTATGAGGCTTGGCCATACTTACAGTAAGAACACAGTAATAAACAGATGACCTAAAATTTGGTAAGGTGATTTTTCCATCTTCTTTTTACAACAATTTCAGTGTTTAAAAACACAGACATTTGGCTTTCTGGAAAGATGTGGAGAAGGAAGAGGAGAAGGTGTGTGTTTTTAACAGGTTTTCTTTTTCTTCCTTGGTGCCGATCTCCAGGAGAGCTAGAAGGACCACAGACTTCGAGACTAACATTGTTTATTGTTGGGAGTCTGGCATTTTTAAGCAAGGCTGGGTTTTCACTAAGCACTGCCTTATATTTATCTTTTGATTAAAGAATCCAGGTTGGAGGGCTGGCTTTGAGAAGGCCCCCCAGCACACAAGCAGCTGGGGTGCATCAGGCTTCACGCCTCTTACCTCGCCAGCCCCACAGCACCCTTCATTGTGTATGTGTATATACATAATGTGTATGTATACATATATATATTTAAAGACTTAAGCTGGGTGTGGTGGTTCACAACCTGAACCCCAGCAGAGGCAGGCAGATCTCTGAACTGAGGCCAGCCTGGTTTACGGAGCATGTTCTAGTCAGGGCTAGATAGAGAAGCCCTGCCTTAAAAAGTAAAGAAAAAAAATTCAATTCAATTTTAGACATTATTAATACTAAACTATTATTTCCTTTTTAGTGTGTGTGTACATGGAACTATGGCTTATGTGTGCAGAGGTCACGGACATTTTGGGCGTGTCAGTTCTGACCCTCTTCATGTGGGTTCATGTGCTCAGGCTCGGTGGCCGTGCCTTCATCCACTCTGCAGGCCTGATCCCCATTTTTCTTTGTCTTGTTTTCCTCTTTTAAGACAGGGTTTCCTTACGTGGTCCTGGGACTCACAGAGACCAGCCTCGGTCCCCCAAGAGCAGGGATTGAAGAGCAGGGTGTGCTACCAGACCCAGCCTTCTTTTTCTTTTTAAAAATTTACTTTTGTTAATTTAACTTACGGACCTAGAGAGATGGCTCAGTGGTGGAGAATACTTCCTGCTTGCCCAGAGGACTGAGTCTGAATCCCAACACCTATGTTGCTGCTTACAATTACCTATAACTCCAGCTTCAGAGGATCAAACACCCTTTCCTGGTCCTGCTCAGGCACTGTGCTCACCTGTACAAATCCACACACACACACACACACACACAGATAAACACACAAAAATTTAAAGTATATATTATTTATTTAGGTTTTTCGAGACAGGGTTTCTCTGTGTAGCTCTGGCTGTCCTGGAACTCACTCTGTAGACCAGGCTGGCCTCAAAATCATGGAAATCAGCCTGCCTCTGCCTCCCGAGTACTGGAACTAAAGGTGTGCGCCGCCACTGTTTGGCTAAAAAAAAAAAAATTCAAAATTATGTGTGAGTATGTGCATGTAATCAAGTGCAGGTGCCCATGGAGGCCAGCAGAGGGCATCAGACCTCCTGGAGCTGGAGTTAACAGGTGGCTGTGAGCCACCAGACCTGAGTACTGGGGACAGAACCCCCACCCTCCACTCCCTTCTGAGATGAACAGCAAGCATTCTTAACCCCTGAGCCATTTCTCCACACTTTTGCCTCCTTTTCGTCTTTGGAGACAGGGTCTAGCTGTCCTCCAACTCCAGGGAGCCCGCCCTTCCCAGCCTCCTCAGTGCTAGGATTCCAGGCCTGAGCGCTCATGGCTGGCTTCTGAGTGAGACGGCTTTGAAGTGAGAACGGGCACTGTGGCAAGAACACGGCGCTCTCCGCCCGAGCACATTGTAAAATCATATGATTGTGCTGGAGTCACACCACATTGACTTTGCCCATTCGTGTTTAAGTATTCACTGGGATTTCTGAGCAGAGTGAATGCGTGCCTTTGTTCTCACTAGATTAAACCCTGATAGATAATCTGGTTTAGTTATGGCTGCATTGTTTAAATCTCACTAATTACAGTGCAATGCAGTACAGTGGCAGGGAGGACAATTTAAACGCTCACTGGAAGAAGGTGGTGGGGAAATAGATGAAGCTAAGAAGTGTACAGTTTCTCAAACCTGTCCCCCAGGGCCAATTTAAAGGCTGCTTTGCGAAGGAGCTGTTTACACTGAAAGTCTTAAACACCAGGCTTGTTTCTACACAGGCAGCCATTTGGGGGAAATTGGTCTGTCTTGGGGACTGCTCCTGAGCTTCCTGCTATCAAGATTCTGGTGTGATTACGGCTCCAGATCACTCAGGAGGGAAGGGCTAGGGAGTAGAGAGGCCCATTCACAGTTTCTTGGTTGAAGGCTTCTGAGATAAGGGAAAGACAAAGAGAGGTCTGGAAAGAGTGGGACAGAGGCAGGGAGGAGAGGAGCTGGGGGAGGAGGGATTGCTCATCTGCGCAAGCACAGGGACCTGTATTGGGATCCCTACCTTCCATGTAGGGAGCTGGGGAGTCAGGGTGCTCCTGCAGTGTGCTCCCCCAGAGCTGGAGGAGGTGGGGCCAGGAGGATGGCTGGGGCTCACCGGCCAGCTGGTCCCGCTTAGTTGTGTGAGCTCATTTCAGTGAGGTCTCAAAAAGTAGAGCGATAGAGGAAGACACCTGGCATTGACTTCTGTACACACGCACACACGCGCGCGCACACACACACACACACACACACAAAGTGAAGGAGGGAAGACTGAAGGCATGTGCACAGCAGGCCCCGGAACCAAGAGTCAGGAATAAATCAGCATTTAATGAGGTGCCTTGTGAAGCGCTGTGTTTCCTATAAAGAGAGCCTCTGGGATTAGACTTCTAGAAGGGAAAATGGGCCTGATAGACCAGTGCTTGCCTCCATTACTGCTTTTGGGCTCTGGGGGGTTGGCGTTTAACTTTTAATTGTCCTGCACTTTGTCATTTATTTGGGGGAATTCCTGGGCGGGTAGAGGGCACATGTAGGGCTTGGCACTGAGAACTCAACAAACAGTAGGGACAGTGGGGTATGTTTAGCAAAGGATGCTTCTTAGCACCCCTAGAAATAAGACTGAGAACCAAGAAGAAATGGAAAGCGTTGATCTGGTTTGAAAATCCTGGACCACTAAGCCTAAGGTTCGGATGGTCTAGGAGGAAACACAGCTTTCCACCCCCACCCCCATCTAAATATCTGTACATGGTCAAGTGGCTTTACTAGGTAGTGGGGGGGCGGGGTCAACAGCAGCACCTCTGGAGGAAGGAAAGAGATGACAGGAGAGTCACTCGGCCAGGGCCAAGGCTGACCTGCTCATTTAATGTGTCGAAACAATAATGTAGAAAACAGATTTTTTTTTCTTTCTTTTTCTTTTTAAATGGGAGTGTGGGAAGAGTTGACTTTTGCTCATCCCCAAGCTTCCAGGAATTATCTGGGATTCTAAGCTCTGCTGGACTCATGCGGGAGGAGACACCTGAGAGGAAAGGCTGCATTGATTAGCTGTCAGGCTGACCTGCACCACGGTGCAAATCCTGGACAAACAATTAAGTAAGTCTTTTGTGCTGCACCTCTGTTGTCTGGGCTGGAAAATGGGTTTACTAACAATTCAGTCTGGCTGGCCACTGTAGGGATTGAAGTTGGTAAAGATGGCTGACCAGTGACTACATGTAGCTTAAGGCAGAGATATCTAATATGGAGCTGAAACATACTTGCCTAGTATGCCTGAGGGCATAGCGTGTGTGTGTGTGTGTGTGTGTGTGTGTGTGTGTGTGTGTGTGTGTGTGTACACAGACACACAGAAGGGAGGGAGGGAGAGAGAAAGAGAGATCTAGTGTGATGTCAAAGTTCTAGTTTAAATTACTCCTAGAGGGACACACTGGCACATTCCCCTAATCCCAGTGCTTCGGAGCTGGAGGTAGGAGGCTCAGGGGTTCAGGTCATCACTGTTTTAGGCCAATCTGTACTACAGGAAACGTGATTCATAAAACCAAAACCAACGAACAAAATTATTCTGGAGCCTTCTATTTTGATTAGTTGGCTTCTGCCTGCTTGTTGGTAACCCAAAATAGAATGACTTTCCTGTAAATTCATGCACTTGGAAGAAGTTTCTATGCTTTGGAAAACACAGTATTTGGAAATTGGACTTAATTCCTGTGACCTGTGTGTGTCTGTGTACAGCTCAGGGAACAGGTGAGGGGGGCTGGTTCTCTCCTTCTACTGTGTGGGGCCCAGGGATAAAATCCAGATCCTCTTTATATCAGGGCACAGGGGTCTTTTATGAGA
Source organism: Pachyuromys duprasi (assembly GCA_028658305.1). Lineage (NCBI taxonomy): Eukaryota > Metazoa > Chordata > Mammalia > Rodentia > Muridae > Pachyuromys > Pachyuromys duprasi. The sequence continues at coordinate 425 of JAQQSO010004022.1, read as the reverse complement.
CTGTTTCTCCAACCAAGGACCATGTATGGATATAACCTAGAACCCCTGCTTGAATGTGGCAAATGGTAGCTCAATATCCAAGCGGGTACCCTAGTAAGGGGAACAGGAACTATTTCTGACATGAACTCAACAGCTGGCTCTTCGACCCTCCCATCCCCCGAGGGAAGAGCAGCAATAGGCCACAGAAGAGGACATTGCAGCCAGTCCTGAAGAGACCTGATAAGCTAGAGTTAGATGGAAGGGGAGGAGGTCCTCCCCTATCAGTGGACTTAGAAAGGGGCAGGGAGGAGATGAGGGAGGGATGGGGGTGGATAGGGAGGGAATGCAGGAGGGGGCTACAGAGGGGATACAAAGTACATAATCTGTGATTAATATAAAATAAAAATGTTAAAAAAAATCCAGATCCTCAGGCTTGGCTGTAATTT